>PVIR01008893.1:0-55107 GCA_004026965.1 Petromus typicus | reverse complement strand
TCGTGTTGCTTGTCCTTCAGCATGCTGACTCAGCATATCTGGGAATATTGCTTTGAGAATGCATTATTTCTGGAAATACCATCCGCATGGCCCAGAATGTTGATTCAGCAAACCAGTGATGAGCAGGGTGAGAAAATGTGAGGATTTATTGCTGCTTTTAAGATGAGGGACAAATCTTTTGGATGAGGCAAGGTCGATAGCTTGCTTGCTATTAGTCCATTTGTGCAGTGTACTAGGATATAGGATATGATGGTTTAGATAAATGTAGTTGCAAGTGCTAAAAGAAACTACCTGGAAAAATGGGATTCTTGTTTTATGGCTTAGCTCTTTGTTATCTTTAATTCAACTATCAAATAAATCAGAAGTCATATACTTCTTGGAAATACACATATATTATAGTACTAAGTAGCCAAACATATATTTAACATTTCTGATAAAAGCACAGGATTTTAATTTTACCAGTGACACAGTCCCCAAGCATAAGTATAATTGTAAACTATTATGCATTAAAAATATTGTAGAGACTAGGATTTTGTGGGGAGATAGTCTGTAGCTATTAAGGAAAATGCTATGGTGTGGAGGAACTAAGAAAGCCATGAAGGATTTGCATAATATAGTATACTGCTTTTTTATACAATAGAAATCAACAGGAATTTTAAAATTTTTAAAAACTAAATTTTAAAAATAAAAAAACATAACATATATTATGGACAATGACCTAAAGCAAGTTCAATTGATAATAAACACTACAAAAATATAAACAATCAAAAAGTATACAATACAGTGCAAGATATCATAACTCAGATATCACCAGGCCTAAAACATGTCAGATTCAAAGACCAGGTTTCCATTAAGAAAACTGAGAATCAGAGTTGTTAAAAGGCTTGAGACAATCATAAGATCTGAGTAATGCTGCCTAGAAGTCAGAACAGCTTTTAGAGAGCTTACAGGGTCATGTGTTGGATATTAATATAAAATAGTGAGAAGCTAAATACAATATGTTTTCAAGAGCTATCTCATAGACCATTGTAAATTATTCCCAATATGAATCATCTAAGGAATAATTTTTTAAGTTTAGAAGCTCAATAATTGAACAGTTATAAAGCTTAATGTAAGATATAGAAATGATTGGTGAAGAAAATTTCAGAATTTTAGATCCACTATAGGTGGGAAGACTTCTAAAAATTCAATTAAAAAATACATGTAATATTTTTTTGAGAAATAAGAAATAATAGAAAAATCCAAATAATAGAATAAATTTATTTACATTTAAAAAGAACATTTATAACTACTGTTTCTATTTTTATATATAGTACATGATATATCCTTTTGTCCTGTAAGTCAATGAAGAAGCACTTCCGGTTTTTCTTAGTGGAGAAGTAACAAATTTTTTTTTGTGTGGCTCAACTACTAAAAGAAAAATCTATAAAGAGATTGTCCTTTGTTTAATTGTAATTACCCAACCAGCACTGACTTTTTAATCAAGAAATGTATTTACATCTGTATCTTTTTAAGACAAGCTCAGGTTTTAACTGTAGGTGATTTTGTGACCTCTACCTTGCTTTCTGCAAATCTAAATTCCTTTCACAGTATCTGAAATATTGTTTGCTGTTAAATTTAATTTCTCTCTCTACCTTTCAATTCTCAAGATTTTCTTGCCTTCTAACTCTCACATAATGCAGCTGAGTAGAAAGGACCCTAGGCCTTAACATTAGCACAACATGCTTCTGAATATTAGTATGCCTGCTTCTTTCTATGTGACATTGTACAGACCATCCAGCTCCACTGACCTTCACTTAGTAGATCTATACAATGTGTATAGTTACAGGGCCAGGGACTTAGCTCAGTGACATGACTGCTTTGCAAGCGCAAGGTCCTGAGCTCAATCACTGGTATTACAAATAAAAATAAATAAATAAATAAACAAATAAATGTGCATGTATGTAAATGTATATATGAATATATATTTATATGTGTATATATCCATCTATATGTGTATATAATTATTAGCAACTTTCAAATTATGACTAAGTTAGAACATCATTCTTATGCAGAAAAGCAATATATATGTAGTAATTACCATTTTCAATACTATGTAGATGCTGGATTTGTTGTTTTTATATTTTCTTCTGATACATGTGGTTGTTTAATATTTTCTATTTCAACAATCATAGAAACTTCCCTAGTGTTCTTCAAAATGAATGTTGTAGGACCAGCAAATGAAGCTCTATTAAATAATTCCTTAAAAATATATATATAACTGTGGTAAATCTGCCATCTGTGTGTCTTTCTAACTACCTGTCATCTATCATCTATTGTAACAAAGGAAAAACTTTCCCTCTACCCTCCAAAAGTTTAATAATTGAGGCTGTGAAATAAACTGGCATTAGATTAATATGAGAAAAAATGTACAAATTACCATATGTTCTGAGGCATACCCTCAAACCCAGTGAGGCCTAGAAACATATCCCTAGTGGGAATGGAATTGGGGTACCTCAGAGGAGAGTAGATGACCTGGGCAGATGACTGGTCTGGAGAAGAAGGTGAGAACCTGAAGTATGTGTGGATGTGAGATCAATCTCCATCTTCTCTCCTCACTATGAGGAGCTAGTTCCCACCGAAATGAATTCCTACGACTAATGATGAAAGCTTTGTAACAATTGAGTTTCTTTGAAAGAATTATCTTTAGATAGATAGGAGGAGCTTACACTACTGCTCCCCAAGCATTATTGTTCAAAATACTGAGTCTTCTGAAGCCTTTGCTTTGAGGCTGCATTGACTGAATTTTTTTACCTACATACAAATAAAGCATATGATTCTTATCTACTATCTTACACGTTAGTGTCCAGAGATAGAAAGTATAAGTCTAAGAGGTATAGCTCGCATTTGAAGTCCAGATATTGACTTTCTTTCTTTCTTTTTTTTTTAAAAGCTGATATTTATCAAGGCAAAAAGCTATCATTTTCAAGGCCTGGATAGAATCAGTTTGACCCAACCAGTCAGCTGGATATATAGTATTCATTATTTTTGAGATGTACATATCAAATTATTTGCCTTGTTGTGGATGTTATAATTTTATGGCTGTCAAGTGAGATATAATTTCAATGGAATATAAATAATTGCTTTTTGTGCTACTGAAGATGAACACAAAATAGTAAAAATCTGTAATTTCAATACATGCAATTAATTCATTTTTTATATTATTAAGACCTATAATCATAATAATTTTTCAGTGTATTAAAAACCAGATATATATGTATATGGTCCTCTTTTCAGGCTTTACTTGCTATAAAAGTAGCAAATTGCTTTATTCAAGTTAAAAGGGCTGAATTATTTTTCATAAATCTTAATTCAATTTAAAATAGCAATCCTTTATGCCCCAGGCCACAAAATTAATCTCAACCAGAGAACAAACATAATTACAATCTGTACAGTCATGTTTATTTTTGTTTCTGGTTTGAAATTACCATTCTAAATTATTCATATAGTTTTACCCCAAGGTTAGTAATTAGTCCAACTTTGTTTAGTAGTTTACAATTTGAGCAAATGATCACATTTGTACAGGTAAATGTCAGTGGGTGAAATACTACTATATGGGGAGGCTTGGGAGACCTTTAAGTTTTACCAAGTATGGAAATGAGTAAATCCTTTGTCCTTTACCCAGTCTATCTTACTCTTGTCACTTAGACACACCCAAATTTAAACTCAAGAACCACACAGGAGAACAGTGAGAACAAAGTAGTGACTTGCAATCCAGAAAACTAGGGAAGAAGACCCTGGGAAATGGGAAAGTTGAGATCAACAGAGGAAGAAGGTCAAGAAAGAGATTCATCTAGTGTTCTAGGAGCCAATATAAAAATGCAGAAATAGACAGGAGAGAAAGAAAAGAAAGAGGGAAAGAAAGGAAAGAAAGAAAGAAAGAAAGAAAGAAAGAAAGAAAGAAAGAAAGGAAGGAAGGAAGGAAGGAAAGAAGGAAGGAAGGAAGGAAGGAAAAGAAAAAGGAGAACAATTTTCACTAGAGCACTAGAAAAACTACTGGCTCCAAGTGGTTTTTTTTTTTTTTTAAGTTTTGGGCTGCAAAATGACTTTTAAAAGGCAATTGCTGCTGATGAAGGAACTGAAGCCATGTCTTCACATCTCCCATGAAATTTACAAACCCATCCTGTTTTAAAGAAGGCAGCAAGATATAGGGAAAAATTGGTAAGTCTACCAAGTACAAAACCCAGAGTGCATTCTTGGTAACACCACTCACTAATTGCACAGCCTTTGGCAAGTATGTTGTCCTTATTGCACTTTATTTGCTTTATTATAAAATACAAAATCTTCCTAATAATTATGAGTTAAAATTATTTAATCATATTAATGAGAAAAGCATACCCATCACCTTTTCATATAAATACTCAAACACCTAAATACCCTTCAGGAATATGTATACTTATCATTAATGATTCTTGGTTTTTCATCATAATTGGATGGCATTATCACTCATTTTATTCAAATGTAGCTCCAGGGGGATAGGCAAAAATAATGTCACATTTGCATATTGTATTTGAAATTATGTAGTGCCAAATCATGATTTCATTACAGTCTTATTACTATCCAGTGAAATAGGCAGGAGAAATATTAATATCATATTTTACAACTGAGGATAAAAGGTCAAATGGTTTAATTGAATGATACATCCAAGGCTACACCTTACCACATGAAGTCAAAACTAGTGCACATTTTCTTGATTCTGTGTCCATTGCTCTTTCTCCGTATTATTCTCCCATCTATTGAAAGATAAAAGCATCTCCTAGAAGTTCCACTATTTCTTAGTCACAAATAAGATTGACATACCCCACTCTTAGGTATTCGCCTTCTTAATTCCCAATGCAATGGGATTCCCCACTATTGTTTAAGTGTATGGCCTTTAAAAATATGATATTCTTTATTGCCTATGGTTTAGTTCTGTTAATTGAGAGCAGTAATACCGATTTTGGTAAATCTTCATAAAATATTATAGCCTAAGAAAGATGTCTATTACAGTTTGCTAATGCAGCAAACACAGTGCTACCCTAAATGTAATTATTATTTCATTATTTCTGTGGTACTTGTATTGGTCAGAATTCTTCAAATAAACTTTAGGGCATGTAGAGATAGATAAGAAGAAATTTACTGTTGGAATCATGTGACCGTGAGAAAGTTCTACAGCCTGCCCTCTACAAGATTTGGAACCAGAAAAGCCAGTAGGATCAGTCAGAGGCCAGAGAGGAGCTGATGAACAAGAGGTCTATGAACCAAGAGGTCTATGATGTAACAAGAGGTCTATGAACCTAGAGTTCTGTTTTTCCAGACCAAAAGAAGATGGATGTCTCCTCTTAAAAGTGACCAAGACAATTTGCTTTTCCTCCTAGTAAGCCCCTCAAGTCCCTCAGGGGACTCCGTGATGCCTGACTCCATTGTGGAGGGCAGATTTCTTTGCCTGTTGATTTAAATGCTGATCTTTTCCTGAAACACCTTTTGCACACCTAGCCAGTGACTCAACCTTCAGTTCAGCCAGTGTTCAGAGGTGGGGCCTAGAGACTGATTGGCACACAGATTTTTGAACCTCAACAAGGAATTCATCCACTGAAAACTTAGTAGCTGAATGAACTAGTAGGAGGTAAGGTTCAGTTGCAATAAGAAGAAAGTGCTTTGTAAGCGTAGGTCCTGCGGCTGGACCCTTTGGGTTTGCCTCCTTCTCTTTCTCTCTGCTTCACTGGGCTTGAGTCCAGTCAGGTCATGGCTATGATCCCATAGACTTTGCTGTTTCTCTTATTTATTATCTGAAGCTGTCTAATCTGAGTTTGTGCAATATTAATTTTGGATTAAGGCTAGCCAGACACAGTATTAAATGCTGACTTTATCACTAAATATCTCATCATCTTGGCTATATTATTTCATTTATATGTGTTTTAGATTCATATTTGTAAAAATAAATTATATAATAATTTCTTCTATAAGAGATATATTAAATTAGATGGTGAATGTAGAATTGATGTCATATTGTAAACACTAAGAGAAAATTTCATATCCTCTTCATTCTTGTATCAATTATTGGGATATTTCTTATTATCCTGGGTTTCTATACTTTTCTATTGAGCCCAAATCTCTAGTGTTTAGATAACAAAGCCTACCAGAATGCTTCTAATCTTAAATGTTTTCAAAATGTTTCATATTCATCAATGAATTCTTAAAAACAAAGCACTGAAATAATTGTATTAAATGCTTTAGGTTTTAAAATATTAACTATAACACTTTATATACAAATATTACTCTATTATATAATTAAGTAGGCTTATGAAGTTAAATAAGTTGGAAAAATTTTATAGCATAAACAGATCAAGACTGGGTGGATGCAGACCTATCTCTGTCTGAAATAAAAACCCATGCTTTAAACAATCAAGTTAAATTACTTCTCCTAGCTGAAATGAACGTTATGCTGTTCCCTCTCTTATCAGATTCTGGAGACTGCAGAGAAAACTATATGGCACTTTTGGTGTTATCCTTAGCATAGTGCTTTCATTTTTCATTAACAGGTAGGAAACACAGTGTCTAAAAATACAACATCTGGAATTCTCTGGCTTTATGGAGAGACAGTTCAGAAAGAGTTTGACATCTCCTATTGCAATATGAAAATGTTTAGTGATGAAAGATACTTGATAGTTTGCATCTGGGATTCACTTTATCATGTATTTTGAGAAATTGTCTCTGATCCATTTATAAACATTCATAGAATAGCATTAGCTACAAAAACAAGGACAGTCTCACAACACATGTCATGATGTTTTTTTGAGTGATGTTTCTGAATTGCTCAGTGACCACAGTTGTTACAGATAATAGAGATATTTCCTCTGCTTAAATATAAATACTTATTTGTTGTCTAATATCTAAAACAAAAGTATTTTGCTATCTTTTTGTCATTATGCAATTTAATTCCAAACAAAAAGTATCTTCTATAATTTTGGAAAAGAAAACAGTTCTATTCTAGCATAAAGATAGTAAAACCAAGAGGAAACTTTGTGATTAGAGTTAATAGAAAAAAAAAAAAAAGGAGCAGGGAAAGGAATCAGGGAGAAGGATGTCAAAAGGGTTCTGACGGAGAAGAAGGAACCCTTTTCCACTGTTGGTGGGACTGTAGACTCATACAACCCCTATGGTGATCAGTTTGGAGATTCCTCAAAAAGCTAGGATTGGAGGTCCCATTTGACCCGGCCATTGTCCTGCTAGGTATATACACACAAGAATTAAAAGACTCATATCACAGTAATATATGTGCACCCATGTTTATAGCAGCCCAATTTGTGATTGCTACATCTTGGAAACAACCCAAGTGTCCATCAACTGGAGACTGGATAAAAAAGCTGTGGTTCTTCTACAGAATGGAGTATTACTCTGCCATAAAAAATGATAAGTTTGAATCATTTCTACTTAAATGGACATACCTTGAGGATATCCTCATAAGTGGAATAAATAGGGTACAGATAGGTACATATCGCATCTTTTCCCTGGTATGAGAAAATAAAGATGTAAATGAGTCCTAGAATTGTATGTTATATATTGTGAAATAGAAAATGCTCAACGTAAAATAGGAAGAAGGGGGAAAAATGATGAGATTGTAACCAAAAAGTAAGGAAGCAAATTTTATGTATATGGGGGGGGGAGTAGGGTGGGTAGGGCTATGGGAAAAAAATGGGAATTAAGTTGTGTCTTATACTGGTACAAATCCCCATTATGGAGTGCAATCATGATGTGTATATGTAATGTACCAATAAAGATTAAAAAATTAAAAAAAAAGGTTCTGAGATGTGGAGAGTTAGGAATTATTATATGCCTGATTTTTATGTGCAAATCTAAGCACATCTTATTTGTCCAGTATTATTAATAGTTATTTAAACATCTAGAGCTAAATATCAAAACTAAACTATATATTGCTCAGTAATGTGTCAATTAAGATGTTCTTTGAATAAGTCTATATAATGTGTAAATTTTTTAAAATTTTATAAGCTAGAGTGAGAATTTAGCTCAGTTGTTCCAGTGCCTGCCTAATAAGCACAAGTTCATGAGTTTGATTCCTTCTACCAAAAAATAAAAAATAAATTTCACAATCTATTGTTTTGTTTTTATGTATATTCATGTTAATTTATACAGAATAATCTGAATAATTTTTTTTTGGAAAAATATAAGGCAAAGTCATACTGTGATTTATTTATTTATATGGTATTAATCCTTTAAAGGAGTTATTATTACTATTTCCTTTTTTAAATTAATTAAAAGTTGTGATGTAGATAGAGTTGCTTAGGGTCATACAGGTAGGCAATGATAAGCAAGAACTTGAACTTGTTATGTTCTCCAACTTCAAAAGCCCTGCTCTTCCTGTTGCAGTTTATGGCATCTCTCTGGAGAGTTTCAGAGTTAAGTTTTGCAACAATGGAATACACAAGTAAAATCTACATAAAACCAACCATACCTTTCCATTCTAGAATTTCAGTGTGTATTTATCAGGTATCTTTACTTGTGCTTTCTCTTACTCTTCACATAGTCATACTGCTGACTATTCATGATAGTAATACAGTTCCTTTTGTTCTTTGATTTATCCTTCCCTGTTAGTTTTCTAACAAAGCCATTGGGACAAAAGTGCTGAAATAAGGATAGAGACATTTTGTAGTTATGAACTGGATGAGAAAAATTATCTCTAGAAACTTGTGAGGGAAGTGCTAAAGATTCATCCTTTGTGTGGTTCAATAAAAACATGAGAAAATCACTACATTATTTTCATACATGCAAATTATCTGAAATAATTATTTGATTTCTCATTTTAATGCAAGAACAGAAAATTAACCTTCACTTTAATTTCTGATTCATGGAATTATTGCAAGATCTAAACATCATACAGTAAATATTTAATCAATAAAACACATTTTTTTTAAAGATGTGGCTATGATTAAGTCAAATTTTATTGTTTACAGAAATCAGCAACATAGAAGATCAGAGATTTTTTTCTACTCTGAAAAAAGTTTCTTAAGGAAATGAAATAGAAAAATACCTCCTGTGGAATGTTTCTGCGAGTAGAATGGAAGATTGTTTGACCACAGCAAACAATAGGCTGTGAAAATGTGATTGTTGTGACTTTTTATTGCTCCTGAATTTTTATTAAAAATTTCTCCTATCAACTTTTTCTTTGCTGTGTCCTCTCATTGAACAAAAATGAGTCAACACACATCCATCTTGCTTATTTTGTTTAGGTGCTAGCTCAGGTTGCTTACTACAGTTGCTTTTGAGCTTCAGGTAGTGCATTATCACCTTTT
Organism: Petromus typicus; assembly: GCA_004026965.1. Taxonomy (NCBI): domain Eukaryota; kingdom Metazoa; phylum Chordata; class Mammalia; order Rodentia; family Petromuridae; genus Petromus; species Petromus typicus. The sequence continues at coordinate 45,778 of PVIR01008893.1, read as the reverse complement.
TTGGCTCCCTATATAAGTTGGAATTCACATGCCCTAGCTTTTGAGACTGCTGATATATATAGATAGATATAGATATAGATATAGATATAGATATAGATAGATAGATAGATAGATATAGATATAGATATGTATCCTTTCTGGAGAATATTATTAGCATAAAGAAGGGTTCTCATTGAGTTGTGCTGTTATTGCATAAATTCTCTGAAAATTCTACTTGTCCTGTTTTTATTTTTATTTCATAGTTTGATGAAAACACACACCTCCACATAAAACAATCCCCATAACTCATATGAAATAGCACCTACCATTCAGGAAGCACTTACTAAAGAGTATCTGTGTTACTACAGTTTGCTAGGTTTGGGGAACAGAAAAGTCTCCCCAAGCTCCATGTTCTTCAACTGTGAAATGATCTATTCATTTATCATAAAAAAATTAAGAACCTAATAAGGATAAACCTCTTCAAGCTACTTTGTACTAATTTTAGGTAGGGGAATGAGGTAATGAATATTTGGTTCCTAGTGCAATGCCTGCTCATTTCTAAGCACTGTAAATGTTAGTTGGTGATTAGGAATGGTAGTGGTGCTTGTTGAAGAAAATAGATTATTTCTTGGGTAGGAAATCAGGAGGAAAGATTAGTAATAAACCAAGATCAAGCAGAAATACAGGGATTAAGTCCAAGAAAGGGAAGAGAACAAATGTGTAGCTACAGAAGATTATGTCAAAAATATTTCTACATATACAACTGGAACACCACTTGCTAAATGTGCAGTTTTTGGTTGCAATTTGGAGCAGAAATTGAGCACAGAACCCAGGAGAAATAGGAAGGACAAAAATGAAAATATTAAGGAGCAGGAGAAAAATTAAGAAAATACAGTTAAATGTATCTAGATATATAGACAACAAAATAAAAAATGCCCAATAGTGTGGAGAATATCATCAAAACAATGTATATAATAGTGCAGATTGAGATCTTGATGGTTCAAGGGAGAATCAGCTGATTCCAAATTCTTTCAGAGACTCAATCTATGGGATTTAGGAGAAAGAGTAAAATCATGTCACTCCTGAAGCAAAGGAGAATAGCAAAGAGCATAGATAATGTAAGCACCATTGAGGGACAAAGTGCTATGGAAGGATGCCATCTGTCCTTAGTAGCAGAGGGAAAAGGACAGTGGGTGGAGACCTGCTATTAAGAGCTCACTCATGTGTCTCTCAGAGTTAGAAAATATAAAGAAGGGGCTGGGGATTTGGCTCAGTGGTTCCACTGCCTGTTTTGCAAGTGCAAGGGCCTGGATTCAATCTCCAGTAACTGCATACAAGAATACTGGGCATGGATACTCATGCTAACCATCAATCAGTACCACATACCACAGTTCTGGGCATGGTGGCTCATGCCTATAATCCCAGCACTCAGGAGGCAGAGTCAGGAGGATTGCTGTGAGTTTGAGGCTAAACTCAGGCCTAGCCTAAAATGTAAAGAAAGGAACCAAAGTAGAGTCAAGCCCCAGACCCTTTTCAAAAGGAAGCAGGAGAGTAAATACTTATAAGACACTCTCAGAGCTTAGTGAGACTGCTGCCTCCTCCTGGTATCTGTTCTGGGCGTAAGTTCTGTCTTCATAAGCAATAGAATCCTTGATACATCTTCTCTCCTTTTCTCAGTGTTCAGGTCTGAGTTCATTTAGATAACAGAGAAAAGTATCTATGAGCAAGGGTTGAGGTGGGAAAATTGAGAGAGGGATGTTCAGCTTCAGGAACAATGTTAGAATGAACAAGTAGACCAAGTAGGAAAATGGGGAGGAAAGTGGTCTTGGAGATATTGCCTTAATCAATGCTGAAATCTATGACTGGGAGCAAACAGCCACCCAGCTTTCCTCAATTCTGGTACAAGTGATTCTTTCAACTTCTGCTTCTCATTTAGACACTTATACAGAATTAAGTGTTTAACTACCAAATAAGCATATGATTTCATAGAAATAGGAAGTCCTAAAACCTCTTTTCTGTAAAGAATCTCTTAACAGCTAATACTTCAGATGAGTTTAATTGCTCAATTAAGAAAAACAGAGCAAATAAAAAATATACATGACTTTCCTATCACAAGAGCCTAATCAAAATCTCTTCATAATGTTACCATCAGGGGATAGATGTAACATCTGTGATTGAGATTGATCATGTAATATTTATTAGTTCCCAAAAGGTGGTAATAGTTACAGACACTTGGAAAATGCCAAATTCTGTCTGCCTCAGAGACCTTTTAGAATGGGTATATTATTACATCTAAATACTAATCATCCTACAAATCCATCAGAAGAATGTTGATTATCACCAAAAGAAAAATAAAACAATAAAAAGAAGTCATCTGAATATTTTTCTCATTCAAACACTGATATAAAAGGTCAAAGTTTTATGCTACATAAATTCAGAGTACAGGATCCCACCAATTAGTTCAACTAAGTTTCAAATTCAGAAAAGAAAATCTGTCAGTGTTTGAGAGATAGGTTTGGATGATTCTTAAGCCCACTACCAGAACACTGTGGGTGCCTAAACTATACCCAGTCACTGCCTCTCGTGTACTAAATGTTTACATGTATCTTTGCTGTAGCCACAAAGTGATCTATCTAGGAGGCACCTAGGGAATTTGTTTTAGGGGTAGGAATGTAAATGAATTAAACATGATTGATGAGTGCCCCTCCCTTTATTTGTCTTTACATATCTATTCTTCTTCCATCTTTAAACATGTAAGAGCCATATCTGGATACATATTATACCCAAGAAAGCACAGACAACTGTGGTGCAAGTTCTTTATGAGACACAGAAAATGCAGAAATGAAAGGCAGCTTGGCATACCTGTGGATCACCCTGTTCCATCAGTGTAGTAAGGTTCCAAGTATGCAGGGCCAGATACATTTGCAGTATCTGCAGCAAATCTATCTTCTTTGGTACCTGGACAGAGACTTTGAGGCCATAGGGGTAATGAAATGTTTCTTTCCAAATATCTCACATATGTGATTCTTGTAAATATTACTATCAAGAGTGTTTGGTCTTTCTTTCTGACTTAATGTCTAAGACTCAGCATAGAATACTTTCCACCTTACCTTGACTCTGACATTATTTCTTGAGAAAACTTTTTGTGGTTGGCAACAATTATGGCATCTTCAACTTTTAGCTCTCAAAGTAATAACCTCTTTGGTTCAGAGATAAAACACTGAAGTTCCTTTGGAAATACATTTATTCGGTTCATTTCATATTAAGAGAAAAATCTCTTGCTATTATAAGTTGTTAGATAAAACAATAGAAGTAAAGTTTTGTGTTTTTTTTCAAGTAAAAGAATAAGGGTGGCAGAGTTTCCTTGTGACAGTGGCAACGCGATTGGTTTTATTACAGTGCCATCTCTTGCTGGATTTACAATAGTTTGACAGATTCTGTATCTTGTTTGAACATCTGAACCTGTGGAGAACATTTTGATGGTGTAGTTAAATTCTTTCTTTGGGGAGTGTCATTCCTTTCAAGGCAGCTTGTTATATAGGTATATGTGTGTTGTAGTTGTTTCTGTGGTGTGACTGAGCTATTTATGCATGGAGGAACTTCTCCTGAGGGCTCCACAAGGTTCGGGACACCTGGCATCCTGGAGGAGAATTGGATGACATTCCAAAGAAAGAAAGGTAAGTCTTCATTAGACCAGGTCATACAGAAGATATTGACATTTGTATTCAACTATTACAATCACAACAGCTAAACACAGCTTAGGCAGATGCACATGCATTTTTTCAGAAAACTGCAGATGATGAAGGAATTGAAAAATTATTGTACAAAGTATCTTCATAGGGGAAAAGAAAGAAAAAGAGGCAGGATACCCAGCAATGATCTGTTTCTGTCAGTTCTGATAATGCAGTACTGAAATAAACTTTAGATTTATCTAAACTGAATGTAACTCTTTGTCAAGGTGTTTACTTCATTAGTCTATATGTAGTAATTCTGGAAGACAGTGGACAACCCTAATATAGTTTGTTCATTGCTACAAAAATACAAGATTATATATGGCCAGATTCAAATAGATGGATAAACAGATTATTATCTAATGATTTTTATGGAGATAGTTTGCTAAAGAAGAACTTGAAATTGGATATTTTCCTATGCTTGGTTTGGCAGGATATATGCTGAATATTTTCCTCAGATTAAAAGGGATTTTAGCAAAATTAAAGATTTAAATGTTATATGATTAAAACACAAGGAGAAAGGGAGGTCAAATTTGATTTTGCAGTTCAGAAACAGTGCAAGGATTTCCTCTCTACTATATTTCTGATAGAAACTACAGAAAAAATATAATTTTGTAGAAAATAAAACTTAAAGATTATAATATTTCCATAATTAAGCAATATAGTATAAAGCAAAATAATGCTATCTAGAGTCCTCAAAGACTAATAGCCTCTATTTACAAAGATTTATAATTTACAAGGTAAAACAAATATCCTAATTAAAGCAAAAGGCATACAAAATAATTTCCAACAGAAGATGTACAAAATCATGTTTTAAAACTTAAGATGATGTTTTACAAATTTGACTGTGGTAGAAATCAAAGTGTAGCATTTTAACTAAACATTTATTAGAGGGGTGGGGCTTTAGCTCAGTAGTCTGGAATCTGCTTGTCAAGCACAAGGTCCCAAGTTCTATTCCCAGTAACCAAATACTGGGCTTGATGGCTCTTGCTTGTAATCCTAGCACTTGGGAGGCAGAGGCAGGATTGCTGTGAGTTTGAGGCTGACCTGGGCTACATAGTGAGTTTGAGACCAGCCTAAACTATAAAACGTGACCCTGTATGAAAAGCAAAAACCAAAATAAAGTTATTTTAGACTATGAAATAGAAAAAAAATATCCATGATAAGGTCATAATTATGTGATCAATATAAAATTCAATTGATAGGAAAATACTTTTTCAGAAAGCACTGCTCTGTTACAATAGTTAGCAATGAAACTGTGCATAACAGAAACTAAAATAGCAGTAAATTAATTTAGATGCTTGTTTTCTCACATAATAAAAAACCATAAAGGTTAGAAAGTCTACAGGGAGTGTGCAATTCCATAAAGTCAGCACATAGCCTACTAAACCCAAAGGAACATACGGCTTTAGATTGCTGCTCATTTTCTAAAAGCAATTAGTGAAACTCCAGCCTTGTGATGGTAATCCAATAGTTGCATCTGAGAACTGAAAAGCAAAATAGAAAGCCTTCCTCAAGGGAAGAGTACCATTAAAGACTCTTTCAGATCAGATCTCTCTGGCAAGAGGTATGCCATTTGACTACAGGTGAGGGCACATAACCAGGCATATACTGTATTGATCTCCTTTAAAAGAAAATCAAATTATATGGACATTCAGAAGTCTTTGTCACAGTTTGAGAAGTTTATATTCATATAACCTTTCAGTACCTCAATATCACTTAAGGAATTTGTCTTAAAGAATCACCAGACAGGTGTGAAATCTTCTAGAATCTTTTGGCTCAAGAATTCAAAGCTGTCCTTAGCAACGTAGAAAGGCTCTGCATCAAAAATAAATATATAAATATATATATTTATATATATTTATATATATTTATATATATTTATATATATTTATATATATATATATAATATACCTTAAAAATCCTATTTAGAAAAAATGAAAGAACTCTCAAATATATTCTTTTAAATCCCTTGTTAGTATGTTTATCTAAATTATAAGTAGGAATAAACTCAACTAGAAACAATGAACTTGATCAATAATAGTGAAAAATTTAAGTTGTGTTCATATTATTTTTATGCTAATTAAGCTTTATAAATATTTTAGCCAATAACATTAGCAGCAAAGCTCTATAATATTGTGAGGGGAAAAATACTGAGATATTGCTCCACCTATTGGGACTTACATACACACCAGCTTATTTATACAAAATGTTAGTGTTTATGGTTAGTTTGTGAGATGGCAACAATTTTATTTGCTTATCCTGTTTATTTATGTTTTCCAAATACTAAACAGTCTTTGTACTGTTTGATTGCCAAAATATATGATAATATATTTTTAACAAAAGCTGGTCATCATAATAAATTGCTAGATGATGGTGAGAAGGTAAATGGGCCACTTTTGTGGGTGTTTGTCTTTACTTCACCTCTCCTACCTTAGTAACCAACTTTAGTTATACAATGTTCTCCAGTGATCAAATCACTTTTTGCTCAGTCAAATGGATCTGTATGTTCTAGGCATCAAACATGTTATGTATGATTATCTTTTTCCCATAAAATAATAAATTTAACATTATATTGTATGGTTGTATTTTAACTATTTGGGATGAAAAAATACACTTCATTGAAAAATACTATAAATTTTAAAAATAAAGTGAAATTGTACTTTATCATTTACAAAAGCTAAATATATATAAAAATAACTAAAAGATATGGCAAAGTATATGAGAAGGAAATGATAGTCAAGTGTGTAAATACACTTTTTGAATAATTGAGGGAATTAGTCCCCAGGGCCCAGGGCTGTGGCATGCTGGCCTCCATAGACCATGCCAGAGATGCCAAGAGATAGTCTAGCTAAGCAGAATACAGCCAAGTTCACGGGGAACATCAGCTAGCATCATTAGTCATTGGTACCCAGGGCTGTGACCTGCTGGATTCCACACAGACCATGCCAGAGGATTGCAGAGACAGACTAGAAGACTAGTGGGACTCAGCAAGTGGCATGGCACAAAGAACCTCAGCAACAAAGAAGCCCCATGACATTAATGGTCATCCAAGCCTACAACTTTACTGCCACCACTGTGACTATGCCAGAGAACAGTGAAGGCAGACTGGGGTAAGACCAGAGACCTTGGAATTTTCATATCTTTGTGGGTCCAATTGAACACAACTGTTATCTGGAGAAGAGCCCCCAAGACACCACCTGCTCTCTGTGGACACTGAATAGATACAACTGTGGTTCTAGAACCTAGACAGAAGCCTTCAGTTAGTTACTTTCACCCAGTCCACTGCATGAAAGAAAATACCCACTAAAAGAGGGAGGGAATCCTGTTGACTAGAGCCATTGAACAGAGAACTCTAAAGGGCTATTACAACTCCAAGGAGGACAACCCAGGAAGTAACAATCTCCTACAGGTTCCAATGATTAGGAAGAAAGAGATTTGCAACAAACATCACCCAGACACCAGACAAGAAATTAAACAAACATCAGCAACAGCAAAGCAATAGAAATAGGACAAAAATTCAAAACCCCAGATACAAAGATCACCGCCACAGGGGAATTCAGGGAAAAGGGAAATGGAACAACTAAAGCTCAATCAGCAGGACTCTCTGAGATGCACAAAAGTAGATCTAGTATAATGGAAATCAGAACAGATCTCTGAGATGGAAAGAGATCCTGTCCACAGTGAATGACATGATTAATAACATTATATAGGAGATCAGGGATATGAGAGAATCTGAGATAACAAAAGCAATGGAACCTTTTAAACAGCGTCAGGCAAAGTTCCAAGTGATCAGAAACAAGAATGAAAGCTTGTTAAGTAGGATGAATAAAGCTGAGGACCAAATTTCATACCTACAGGACAGGATTACAGCCAATGAACAGAAATAATTTATAATTATTCATAATTTATAATAAATTCATAATTTATTGAAAATAGCAAGGGTTTAAGGGAAATCAATCCAATGGCTTCTGGATGTTTCAAAGAAGAATAACATAAGACTGACTGGAGTCATTGAGGAAGCAGGAAAAAATGCAAAACATATTAAAACTATTTACAGATACAATGGTAGAAAACTGCACAGAAAAAAGCAAAGAAACAGATATATAGATAAATAAAGCATATAGGACTCCAAATGGACACAATATAAAAAAAATCTACACTTAGGCATGTAATAATTAAGGTTCCGGATATCCAACAAGAGAATGAAATACTGAAAGCAGATAGAGAGAGGAAAAATACCACATACAAAGAGAAGCCCATCAGATTCACTTTTTAACACAAGGAAAGCCTGGAGTGAAGGGTTTCAAGCATGGCAGGAAAACAACCTAAAACCTAGACTATCTTTCAAAATTGACAAAAAAATAAAATACTTCTGTGACAAAGAACACCTGAAAAAGTTCACAAATATGAATCTTGCACTCCAAAACATCCTAAAGAATATCTTGGGAAAAAAAAAAAAAAACAATGAAAATTACAAGTCTATGAGACTCAACAGATTGAACCCATAAGGCCAAATGAGAAACAGAATACAAATGGGCAAAATTAAAGAACAAAAGAGCCAACAATAGGAAAACACAACAGCTCTAAGTCAGTCTACATCACTTATCATCATTAATGTCAGTGGGCTTAATGCGCCAGACACAAACTGGATCAAGAAGCAAGATCCTACAGTATGCTATGCTTGAGAAACACACCTAATTCAGATAGAAAACCATAGACTAAGAGTAAAGGGATGAAAAATAATCCTCCAAGTGACAGGAGAAAGCAGGAGCAAAATAGGGTGAGGGGGAAAAAAGATGAGGTTCCAGATACCCAACAAAAGAATGACATACTGAAAGCAGATAGAGAAAGGAAAAATACCACATACAAAGAGAAGCCCATCAGATTCACTTTTTAACACAAGGAAAGCCTGGAGTGAAGGGTTTCAAGAATGGCAGGAAAACAACCTCCAACCTAGACTATCTTTCAAAATTGACAAGGAAGATAAGATAATAACAAAAAAGAAAGGAAACAAAGTTTATGGATATAGGGGGTGGGGAATGGTAGGGTGGGTAGGGCTTTGGGGAAAAAATGAGAATTAAGTTGTGTTATATATTGGTACAAATTCTCATTGTTGAGTGCAATCATGATGTGTATATGTAATGTACCAATAAAGATTTCATAAAAGAAAATAAGCAGGAGTGGCTATCCTGCTTGTGGACAAAATAGATTTCAAACCAAAAGAGAAGATTAAGAGAAACAAAGATGGCCACTATATCACTGTATAGGGAATAATCCAAGAGAAAGAAATAACAATCACAAATGTTTATGCCCCAAACTCTAAGGAACCTAACTATATAAAACAAATATAATGGATATTAAAAGCCAGTTAAGTACTAATAAAACAATAGTAAGGACTTCAGTACCCCACTGTCACAAATAGAGAGACTGACTGGACAAAAATCAATAAGGAAATATTTGAGTTAAACCAAACTTTTGAACACATGGATTTAATAGATGCCTACAGAATATTTCACCGCACAAAGTTAAAATATATGTTGTTCTCAGCTGCTCACAGATCATTCTCCAAAGTAGACAACATACTAGTTAATAGAACAGGTGTAAGCAAATGTAAAGGAATTGAAATTGTCCCCTATATATTGTCTGACCATAGTACCTGAAATTGGAGCTGAAGAGCAAAAGAAATTCCAAGATCCTCACAAACACATTGAAATTAAACAACACTCTGCTGAACGACCAGTGGGTCACAGAACACATTAAACAATTTCTTCAATCAAATGATAACCCTGGTACAATTACAGGAATTTATAGGACACAATGAAAGCAGTTCTATGAGGAAAATTCATAGCAGTGTATGTCTACACCTGAAACACAGAGCTCCCAAGTAAACAATCTAATGTTGAAACTCGAACTACTAGAAAAGAAGGAACAAGACAAACCTAAAGCTTGTACTAGGAATATAATGATAAGGATCAGAGCAGAAATTAATGCAGTGAAGACTAAGAGAATGAGACAAAAAAAAAATTAGTGAATCCAAGAGTTGATTCTTTGAAAGGATAAACAAAATTGACAGACCTTTCTGCAACCTTATCAAACAAAAGAAGGAAAAAGCTGATATCATGCTATTAGAAATGAAAAGGGGAAATCACCACAGATTCAGTGGGAGTCCAGAAAATAATAAATAACTTCTTTGAAAATTTGTACTCCAGAAAGATGGAAAACATGGAAGAAATGGATAGATTTCTAGAAACACATGAACAAAGAATATATAAAAATGTTAAACACCCCAATATCAATCTGAAACTGAAAATGTAAACAAAAAAAATAAAACAACAACAACAAAAAACTATCAACAAAGAAAAGCTCTGAGTCTGGTGGTTTTACTGATGAATTTTACAAAATTTTCAAAGAAGAATAAATGCTACTCTTTTCTGACTCTTTAATGAAGTAAAAAGGGAAGCAACACTCCCAAATTCATTCCTGGAAGCATCTGTTACCTTGATTCCAAAAGCAGTGAAAGACCCAACCAAAAAAGAAAACTACAGTCTCCCTAATGAATCTAGATGCAAAAATCCTTAAAAAGATACTGGCAAACATAATACAGAGAATCATCAAGAAGATCATACACACTAACCAAGTTGACTTATCCCACAGATGCAAGGATGGTTCAACATACTTAAATCAATAAACATTATATACTATATTAATAGACTAAAGGATACAAATCATATGGTCTTCTCCATACCCGCAAAGCATTTGACAAAATTTAATACTCATTCATGATCAAATCCCTACAGAAAATCAGAATAGATAGACTTTATCTCAACTATGAAAGAACATCATTCTAAGTGGTCAAATATTTAAACCTTTCACAGTAAGATCAGGAACAAGACAAGGATGTCCATTATCACCACTCCTGTTCAATATAGTACTCTAAATGTTAGTCACTGCAATTAGGTAAGAGAAAGAAATAAAAGGAATAAAGATAGGAAAGGAAGAAGTCATTATTTGTCATTATTTGCTGATAATATGATACTTTATATACAAGACCCTAAAAATTCAACCAAAAGACTTCTAGACTTAATTACCAAATTTAGCAGCATAGCTGAACATAAAATCAGTGCTCATAAATCAATAGCTTTTCTATACACAAATAACAGATTCATTGAGAGAGAATGTGGGGAATTAACTCCTTTCACAACAGCATCCTAAAAAATGAAATATCTAGGAATCCATCTAACAAATAAAATAAAAGACCTCTACTCTGAAAACTACATTGCTCTGAAAAAGGAGATTGAAAAGGATATCAGGAAATGGAAAGACACCCCTTATTCATGGGTAGGAAGAACAAACATCATCAAAATGACTGTACTCCCACAGCTACTATATATTTTCAATGCAATTCCAGTTGAAATCTCAACATCATACTTCACAGATATAGAGAAAATTCTTCTGGAACCATAAAAAGACATAGAATATTAAAAGCAATTCTAAGCAAAAAGGACATGGTGGTGGGTATTACAATCCCCAATTTGAAAGCATACTACAAAACCACTGTGATAAAAACTGCAAAGCAACAGACCCAAGAACCAGTGGAATAGATTAGAAGATCCAGAAACAAATCCAGATGTGCTAAGCCACCTCGCCTTTGACAAAGGTGCCAAACGTCCTCAATGGAGGAAAGACAGTCTCTTCAACAAATGGTACTAAAAAATTGGGCTTTAACCTGCCAACAACTAAAGCTAGACCTATATTTTTCACTGTGTACTAAACTAAAATGAAAGTGGATTAGAGACCTAACCATTAAAACAGAAACACTAAACCTACTAGAAAACAGGTTAGGTAAATGTCTTGGAGACATTGGGTTAGGAAAATACTTTATGAACAAAACTTCTATAGCACTAGAACTAGAAGAAGAAATCAACAAATGGGATCTCATCCTATTAAAAACTTCAGCAATTCATAAGAAACCCCCATCAGAGCAAAAAGACAATCAACAATATGTGGGAAAATTTTTACCATCTGTTCCACAGATAAAGGGCTACTATGTGGAATATATAAAGTGCTTAAAAAAACTACCTCTTCCATTTTAAAGACTAAGTTCAAAAATGGGCATCTGAAATGAACAGACACTTTTCAGAAGAAGTAAAAGCAGCTACAAGCACATGAAGAAATGCGCAAATGGTCATTCTAGAGGTGCAAATGGAAACAACTTTTAGTTTCCATTTCACTCCACAATGCATGGTTGCTATCTTGAAATTAGCCTGCAACAAATGCTGGCGAGACAGCATGGAGAAAGGAACAAGATCACAGTACCAGCATGTACATAATATTAGTAGGGACATCATGGCAGATGACATCACTAGAGTGATGAACATGCTGAAAACATCAGACACCAAGCAGAAAGCAAAAACTGGAGAGAAGCCAGATTGCTGAAAACCCATTTTCACATGAATTATTTCATTCTGTGAAAAGCTAACAGAATTCCAGAGACTAGCATTACCCAGACATGAGAGAGAAGCACTGGGACTTAAATACATCCCTCTAGGCCCAATCTTGTAAAGGATCTAGTGCTTCACTACAGCCACACTGGTGAGCAATCTTTCAGATATGAACTCCCAGCAAAATACTCCATCTTATACAAATAATAGTCATTATAATGAGTCTTATAGAATTACATCTTGGCATTTAAATCCATGCTTTATTTTGAGTTAATATATGAGTTAGTAGAGTATTATTCATGTGTCTAATTTTTTTTTTGCATTTGTTCTAGCAATATTTATTTAGAAGACTGTTGGATTTTATTGTATTAACTTTGTTCCTATGCCAAAGATCAGGTGACTTTGTTAAAGTGGGGATATTTCTGGGCTGTATTCAATTCCATTCATCAATGTAACTATCCTTTAACTAGTATAATATTGCCTTTATCACTTCACTTCAAGGTAAGTTTTGAAACTTCCAAGGACCAGTCTCTTATCTTGTGTTTCCTTCAGTATTTTATTGTTTATTCTGAGTCTTTTGCTTCTATGTATACATTCCAGAATCAATTTTTCAATATTGACAAAATGATGGCAATTTTGTTTATATTCTATAAAATCTATGAATCATATTAGGAAACACTAACACCATAAAAGTGTTACAACGTCCTATCCATGAACATGGACTATATTATGTTTGGCCTATATTAAAATATTTCATTTTAGTATCAGCATGAAGCAGCCTATTAATTTGGGATCAAATTGTATATTTTGAAAAATTTGAGAATTAAAAAAGTTTCAATTGAAACAATCCAAAGAAAGTATGTGAATCAAAAATAAGTGAGAAAGAAACAGAAATAAATAAATTTCTATTTGAATTAATAGTGAAACCATCTACTTTGAAAATTTAATAGTTAAAAATACATATATCCTATTTTTTACTTACAACCTGTATTTTAATTAATGAAATAAACCCCTTAGAGCAAGAAATCTCTGTTTTAAATAAGAATGACAGCTAATAATTGACTGCTAGAGTAAGAAAATCCACTGCTCTAAGCTACTTCTAAGGGAAATATTAACTCAGATAGTAATTTCAAATTGATGTCAAAACTCTTAGTCTTATTGTTGAGGAGAAAACAAGAAGTTGTACGATTATAGCTGGGTTTTGCAACATTTTATCCTTTATTTCCTGAAAGGGAAATGTGCATGTATGATTGAGGTTTTGGGTGCCAGTAACTCTAGTTAAGCACTAATTTGTATTAATGTTAATGGTAAAACCAGCCAGATCCTATGTGTTTCCTGAGAGTACACATAGAAAGTGCACAGTATCACTGAGACAAGTTTTATGAAATTTTATTAACTTACAGCACTGAGATTGTATATCTGACTTTCAGATCACAGAACCCACATATGAGAAACAAATGATTCTCACAGATACAAAAGGTTCATCTGTCTGTATGACCACTGGCTAGGTCTTGTCAAAAACTGTTAGTAAAAGAAACTTGCTAGGGATATTGGATATAGTGTTGTATGCCTGTAATCTCAGCATTCAGGAGGCTAAGGCAGGACAATTGCCATGAGTTCAAGGGTTACATAGTGAGTTCAAGTCCAGCCTGAACTACCTAGTGAGACCCTGTTTAAACCAAACAAACAAACAAAAATACAAGGTAAAAGGAAGTACTAGGTACAAAGCAAGTAATAGGTAAGATATTAGATAAAAGCAAGTGAGAGAAAATGAAAATTATGTAGAATATCTGCATGTGAAATGGATTCTTTAAAGAATAAACTAGTTATGAAGAATATTTTGGGGAAATTTAGTGAAATTTTTGTATAAAATAGCATAATATAAGGTAAAATATATTGTCCTTAGTAGGTAGAAATCATGAAGTGCAGAAAGCATATTATGAAATAGTATATATAATATTAAATTTTGATTAAAATGAATTGTATACAAATTTAAATTATCTGTGATGATATACTAAGAGATAAGAAAAGGAGTGCTCTGACAAAGATTGGAAATGAATGGGATTTTTTTTTCTTCTATTTTTATTTTGAGAACTATGGTCTCAAGGTTTCAGTTAACTTTGTTAGGAAAATATTATTTAGTTAAAAACAAAATACTATCATTCTTATATATCACATTAGCCTATCATTTTGGTTATTCAAAGTAGTAACTAATGTTGGCCTAGTACATGCTGCAGCAGGCCTTATGGAGATTATATGAATACATTGAGAGGGGGTTTTGGGCATGTGCAAAAATATTTAACAGGCAGCACATCAAACAAAGCATAAAAGCATCCAATAGCCTACACCTGGCCCCAGCTATATTTTCTTTGTAGATTCCCAAACAACTAAGGATTCCCAACACATTTTTGCCTAAGTCACCATCAAGTGCCAGACATTTGTCTGCTTCTATCTTGACTCTTAAGACTGGACTGTCAGGAAGGTTAATCCTGACAGCCTTCGAATAGAGACATCATGAAATATTCAGAATGGCGCCATCTCACCAATCTTCTCCATTTCATTAACGCTTTATATTAGTGTTTATGACTCAGCATCTGGTCTGCTTTCTGCTAATGGAAAGGAAATATCTGAACTGTCTGATTGCCAAAGCAATAAGAAAGAAATGCAGTCACTGACTTTTGTTCTTTGGGTTCTTTCTGTCCATCTGGTTGTATTATTTTATTTCTTTATTTAATTGAATGTGCTTTTCAAATGCTTATTCATTTTACATAAGCAACAACAAGTTGGTAGCAATATATTATTTTATGTATTTCTAGAAATAAACCATCTCCAAATGTAATTTAAGAAGTCAGTCAGCACATCTATTTGCTTATTGAAAGGTAGTAAATGTTCATTCTCAAGCCTGGGTTTTCCAAACTAATAGGAACCTCTCATAAATAATAAACATGTACTAATGATTCCTTTTTAATTCTGTCTCTAAAAGGAAAGACATTTGACAGGTTTCCATTCATTCAGAATTACATATCTTGAAGTTCTCTTTCTGAGGAAAATATTCTCAATAACATTTTCATGATCCAGTTATGATCCTGCCAATAGGCAGTGTCTGCTCCTGTAAAGTGCTACCTAGCACGTGTCTGAGAAATCTGTAATGGCTGTGGCTTTTATATGCATTTGGAGAAGGCTTTACTGCAAAGATATAAGGATATATCCTGGCTGTGGGGAAGGTGAGTAAGTATGAATATGTGTATTTAGTACCACTCATGTGTGTTTGATTATGCACACTGATTATTTAAAAGTGAGCATAATTTTTAATTTTAATATTATTTATTAGATCTTCATTATGTATGAACTGTTGTTTTATTTTCTGGATATTATAAGCATCTCCATGAAATATTTATGTACAATAATATCCTCAACATATTTTTACTGTCAATTTAGAAATAAGTTGTTCATTGAGCATTTTGTAATATAAGTTAAAAATCAAAATCTACTGATCATTGAATAGTTTAGAAGATATTTTTAGTCCCTTAGGAAGACAATGTAAGCATGAAGGAAGTGAAGTGGTTGTACATGAGTGTTTCTTCAGGAGTGATTTTTGACACCCAGAGGGCCTAAGCCAGGCCTGGAAATGGCCTGAAAATGGCATTGGCACAAGTGGAGCAGTAAAGGACCTGATACTGTTATTTAGTGATTAGAACTCAGGGAAGTGTGTAGATATCCTATAATGCACAAAATGTTCCCCCACACAAAGGGATTGTCCCACCCCAAATGTCTGAAGTGTCATACTTGGATAAAGTTAATCTATACCTACACAGGCAAAGAAAATGTATACCTTATATAGTTAGTTAAAGCATTATATAAGACCTCAAATTTAAAAATTTGTTATCACAGAAAATATATTCATTGTGATGATAAAATTGAGACATTCTAGGTATTAATGGAAATATTTTTATATTGGTTATTCTTCAGTTCTCATAATCCCAATGAGGTGTAGTTAGTAATCAAAGTCTCTCCTGGAAACATACAGTGATAAAGTGGGCTAAACATGTGGAAAAATTGATATAACAAGCATAAACGCATTTACCTCCAAAGGAAGGATTTGAGGAAGCATTTCATTTTCATGAATTTTTAAAATTTTTATTAGTATGTCTAACACATTTTTCTAAATAAGGTAATATTAGATGATATTTTATAAAATTAGAAAAAAATTATCAAGATGATACATGCAAATTTTATAAAGAAATATACAATCCAAACTATAACAGAATTTCAGGAAGAAATATAAAATAATCTAACTAGATTTTAATAATTTTACTGTAAATATATGGATCAACCAACATTGAGAATAAAAACATACTGAACAACTGTACTTACAGTCAGACAGGAATGTAAGATAGTAAGGTCTACACACAGATTATTTTTCATTTGTTTGTATTGGTACATTTTGTATATACATTATGATTACATTCAACACTGAGAATTTGTGCCTGTGCATGGCACATTTTAAATCTCATGTTTCCCATTCTCCTGCCCTCCCTACAACCCCTACCACCTAATAAGCTTTATTTTCTTTTTTACACATAAATTTAAAATTATAGCTGGTTGTGGTAGTGTAAACCACAGATGCAGAGGCAGGAGGATCACTGCAAGTTTGAGGGGAGCCAGGACTGCAGTGAGTTAAAGGCCAGTCTGAACTACAAGCTGAGGCCCTGTATACAAAATAAAGTAAAATGTATTATTTTGTTCTACTTTTTCTAAAAAAAAGGTTGCACTGAAATAAGTGTTTCCTCAGTGTAAAGCCTTCTCTCCTATGCCTAACCTTTCTCTCAGGTAGGGTTTAGTAAAAAGAGGAATTTTTCCTTTATTCTTTTTGCCCAGTCACTAACAGCACGCATTTTTGCTTGTTTTAGCTACTTCTTTTATTTATGTCTATACTCCTATGTAAGCTCATAATTGTATCTGTGGACTTCCTTTGGAAAATACTATCATTGAGTGCCATATGCATTGACTCAGTTTTTGGACTTCTGATACAGCTATTATTTTTAGTAAATTGATATTACCATCCTTATTACACAGCTGTATTAAATTACAACTGAAATATACTTTGTGGTTTTTCTCATTAATAAATAAAAAATGTTGATTTTCTTTTCTTCTAAACTATAACTGATTTTCAGGTTCTCAGGAAATGCTCATCCTTAACATCCTAATGCTGTTAAGCAAATCAAATACATTGTACATATTTCTTTCTGCAATCTTCTCTCCTACTTGTCTCTCTTTTACTCCAACTTGTACATACAGGGTTTAATAGTCTTCTGTCTTGGGCATTAGGGAAAGGAGTGTTGGAATGAGTCTCTCACATATAAGGAGAGGCTATAGCACCTACCTTATCTAGAGCACCAGCCATTAAATATGGGCCCTTTTGTACTAAAAGTTAGTTTTTATTGTTGTTGAGTTGCTAGGAATTAAACCCAGGGGCTCCAGCATCCTAGGCAAATGGTTTACCACTGAGCTATCACCACTCCTAGCCAGCTGCTCTTCTACTTTTGACTTCTTTTTTTTTTCTTCCTCCTTTCCTTCCTTCCTTCATTTTTCTCCTATATTTATATCAACTCCCAGATCCCTGCTTCCAGAAAATGATACACACTTGCCATCTGAAACACAAATTAACTTCTCTGCTTCCTCTTCTTTCCCTTAACTTTCAATATTTACTTTTCTTAACTATCATGCCTCACACATGTTTTAGGTTATGATTAACTATCATGTTTATAAAACACAAAATTCATATAGTATAAAAAATATTCAGTATAAAAAAGAGACTATAAGCCAGTCAGCTGTTACCAGACAGCGGGGGATTTCCAGAGCAGATTCTGCACTTCCCACTGGATCTCCCCGTTAAATCCGAGTCACACTATGACAGTGGAGGTGAACCTGTGGCATTTCCCCCTCCAGTAAGCTCAGAGAGCCCTCTGTCTGCATGAGCCAAGGGCCTCCAGCCAGAGAAATTGCCAGCCTATATACGGCAGCAAAGCTCATATGACTTGTGCAAAAGCTTGCCAAATGCAAATTTTTATCTTTCAATAAAATCTGTATGTACCTTTGAAAACTTATTGTTTTCCTTTAAGACAAAACATGTTCATGTACAAATTGCTTTTTCTAAACTAAAACTTCAGTATTCAAGTTTAATTGTAATTAGGACTCTGTGATAAATAAATGGGGTTTGAGTTGTCATTTGGGCACTTGGTCTCCAAGTTTTTCCATCACTGTGGTGTGAGATGAGCTGGAGACAGCAGTACTGAGGGTGTTTACACCTCATTGTTGTCCTGCAGTGCTCCCAGAAGGATTTGATTAACTCCCTTCTCCTGTTAAAACTACATTTTATCAGTTGCCTGTTACTGCTCAATTATGCTAACTTCTCAATTACACAAAAGGTTCCTGAATTAACAGAATCCATGACCAGACATAGGAGTTTAATATGGCACTAATAAACAAAACATGCTATTTATTTAGACTCCAGACAGAACAGTACTAGACCTTTTTACTGGTTCACTAAGGTGAATTGATCTGAACATCAAATCTTCAAATATCCCTAAGGCTGGAGGAAAACTATAGTTTAGCTGTTAATTTGACCAGAGGGGATTTACTTGTATGGAAAAGCAAAAGAGAAGTTCACTGCTGCACCCAATTTTTATTTTCCAAAATTACGTGGATGTTTTATCTACCACACTTCTCTACAATTCTGATCCTTGTTGGTTTTCTTTGTCTTCTGTCTTTCCTGATGGGGATAAATGAAGAATCCAAGAAACATCCACTTGCTTATTCTCTTGTATCTAAATAAATATAACCGAATCAGTGCTTTCGATACAGGCATATTTTAAATCATAGGAGAAAAACTAAAATAAATAATGATTTTTAGGCATATAGATTAATTTTTTGTGTATTGAATTTATTGATACATTCTAAGAATACATCATGATCATATTGCTTATTGATGATTTATACCTGTGCATAATTTATCTTGATTATTATTTTCC
Organism: Petromus typicus; assembly: GCA_004026965.1. Lineage (NCBI taxonomy): Eukaryota > Metazoa > Chordata > Mammalia > Rodentia > Petromuridae > Petromus > Petromus typicus. The sequence continues at coordinate 26,593 of PVIR01008893.1, read as the reverse complement.
CCCATTTGCCTGCCCTCCCTACAACCCCCTCCTACATATGTGAGCATTGTTTTGATTTTTTTCTTTTTACTATCAGTTTTTTTCTTTCCTTTCTTATGAATCAGTTATATACATACTTTTAAAAAAGATTTATGATGTTTGCCACAGGCAACAAAAAGTGAATTTGAAGTGGCTTTAGAGGACTGGACATTGGTTGGTGTGGAAGCTATTTCTCAACAATAACAGGAAATAAATTCTGTGTGAACATTAACTGTAAAAAACTATATTGATGTGCCATGAAAGTCTTCTGATCATTTAATAAAGAGTTGTTGGAACCAGACAACTTACTCGGATTCAAGACTTACTGGAATTTACTTACTTGAACTTGAGGATGTCCGCCCTGCCCTGCGGGATCAACTACTGATATTATTGCAGACATCTGCCCCACTCAGTGGGATTTAAACTGCAAGGATTACTGCAGTAAGATTATTGGCCTTGGGACTTACTGGGATTAATGATGTCTGCCTGTGGGTTCTTCTGCTCCCACTTCTGCTGCTGCAGTATCTGGCCTTTCTCTGTCTGCTAAGAATAGTAAAAGTCAAGCCTGCGCTCAGCCTTTTTCCTCAAGGTTCTGATATTGTTGTTTGTTGGTTAATCCTTTAACTGTGGGACTATTGGGGAATTGGAGTTCACCATGAGGTAAAAACAGCAACAGTTAAAATATCTTTTTGAATAACTATATACAATATGATGCAAGAAATGGTATTTGTAAGTACCGTCAGAAACTTATCCTGTGAGATATCAACCAAATATTAGTTTATATAGTACCTACGGCTTTAATATCTAAAATTTATAGAGTTCTTAGCATAATATTTTAAGGTAATTTATAAATTATAAATTTATAATCCATTTATGATGAACAGAAGGTTAATGAGGATGACCTCTAAGCATTTTGAACAGAATATCTGTATGGGGAGCTCAGTGTAAGATAATAGTGGGACTGAAATGAACATCATAACACTGTTCTTTTGTGAGAGATTCTGTCATTTCATGTGTCCTGAAATCATTTCCTTGGTGTTTAAGAAAAAAAGAGAGAGAGACTTTTTTTTTGAGACGGGGTCTCACTTTGTAGTTCAGGCTGGCCCTGAGCTCAGCCTCAAACTCACATCACAGCAATCCTCCTGCCTCCGCCTCCCAAGTGCTGGGATTACAGGTGTGAGCCACCATGCCTGGCACTGTGGTATGTGGTACTGATTGCTGCTGGGGTGAGTCTCCATGCCCAGTATTGTTATGTGGTTACTGGGGATCGAACCTGGGTCCTTGCGTTTGCAAGACAGGTGCTGGCACCACTGAGCTTTATTCCCGGCCTGCTACTGCATACTTTTAAAATGAGTCCACGTCATGGGTTAAAGAAAACTATAAAGACAGAAAATAAGTTAATTTTCAACATTAAGCATTTAAGAAAATTCCTTCTCACTAATCACAGATTCATTTTAGTTAAATCTTACATAAAATGTGGAATAAAATAATTTTATTTTTGTATGTAGACTTTTCTATAATATAGTTCATTCTAAATTTAATTTGATTCATATATTTGTAGTAAAAATATGTTGAAATATCCCTGTATAATACTGATATTATCTTCTAATATAAACATATCATAGGATTACATACATCATCATTATGATATGTCATCTATAATTTTGATTAGTTATTTTCCAGTTATTTTACACAGAGTTCATCTAATCAACTTTACAAAATGTATTGGCCTTCATTCTAATTCTTTTTGATATTAATATTGCTATAGCCGGTTTTTAATTCTTTTAAAATTTTCTTACATATGTGTGCAATGTAATACAGGTAAGCAAATACAATTTAAATTCTTTTACATTACATTTACCTAGTTCAATTATCTCATTACATATAGAAAAAAATTTTCCAGACCAGGGATTTAGCTCAGTAGTTCCGGCCCCTGTCTTCCAGAACAAGGGCCAGGGTTTGATCCCCTGGTAATCACATACAATAGTGGGTGTGGTGACTCATGCCCAGCAGCAACCAGTCCCACATACCACAGTGCTGGGCGTGGTGGCTCACGCCTGTACTCCCAGCACTTGGGAGACAGAGGCAGGAGGACTGCTGTGATGTGAGTTTGAGGCTGAGCTCAGGGCCAGCCTGAACTACAAATGAGACCCTGTCTCACAAACAAACAAACAAACAAAAAAAAAAAACCCCAAAACAAAGAAACAAACCAAAAAAAAAAACATTCCTACTTACTTAACTATATTATGTTTGATATTATGTTTTGTTTGATTGAGAGTTTTTCTTTAGTCTCATTTTTTTCTTATAATTTAGACATTATTAAATGATATTCTTTGAATTTTGGGATTACACTTATTGCTGAGATGCTTATTAAATAGTTTTTTTTTTTGATTTCCAAATAAGTAAGTTGTACCATCTATTCTCCTTCTGAGTGGAAAGCCTGACAATCCTATTATAAAAAGTCTTCACTCCCAACTCAGAAATTGTTATTGATTTATAGAGTTTTCATTTTATACCTTTTAAGAAGTATACATAGTTATTTATAACTTAAAATGTCAAATTTCTCTATTAATTGTTTCTTGGATCTTGTTTCTCCTCTCTGTAATCCATTATCTTCTTTACAAAGTGCAATAATTGATAATGTCAGATAAGACTTGTAAACATATGTAAACATATCTGGTCTTTTGCATTTAAAAATAATCACATTGGGGCTGGGGACTTAACTCAATGGTAAAGATCACTGTCTGCCTCTCATTATGAGGCTCTGGATTCTCTATGTAGCATCAATACTGTATAAAAGAGGCCATTGTCTCACGATACATATTTATTGTATGTATAGAAAGAAAGCCGCTGATAGCCTGAGTGCCAGGGAGCCTCTCTGTCTAGGATCTTTTAGGCATAAGCTGAGCATATGAATCTGTCCTGTGTCTAGTTGTCACCCTTCACAGTTTGGCCCATAAGTTGAAAATGACCAATTGGGACTTAGACACTTTAAACCAGTTACTTAGTATCTAGAGTTTAATAGAAACTAAGTTGAAGAGGAAGTCACCCACTGTGCATTTTATAAACTGTTTAAAACCCAGTCCTGAATAGGGGGATGCTGTTTACTTAGTGCATCCTATTTCATCTAAGGTATTTATTTTAGAGTCAAAGTCCTACTGCCTTACCTTTTCTTAACTCCTATAAGTGAGGGGTTCTCCTGACACCATCTTGTGCCCGTTACTTTCTAACTACATGTTTATAAACTACAGAGCTAAATTATCACTTTCACCACCCCCAGAGGAAATATTCCTAGGTGCCATTAGGCAAAAGGGTGATAACACGCCTGGTTTCTTCATGCTGAGGTGGAACAGAACAGGGTCAGTAGTAGCAGGTGTTCTCCAGTCGGCTGGTCTAAGTGCTCATGATAGAAGCTGTGCTGAGAGGGCTGGGGAGCTTGTACTTACAGGTTCTTTTCAGAGGGTCAGCTTAGTGGACCCTGCTAAAAAGAGTCTAGCAAATTCATCACTGGCTTCATCTGCGTGACCATTTGGAGTGCGACAGCCTGTAGGCAAAAACAAACATACTTAACAAAGATTAAGAATCTGTGCCCCAAACAAATGTACCAGAAGGAAAAGGCACATGAGGATGACTCAGGCAATGGGCTCAATCCAGATAGTGCTTTTAAAGGACTAGAGTAGGGATCGTAACCAGCTGACTCTTAGACCTGCGTGTTTGTGTAAATTATTTATAAAACCGATATTTTTATAGTCTTTAGGTTTTCTTCCACCTTGTATGAATTATTAATACAAAGGCAACAAGTTTTACTTCTAAGTGTGCAAACTGCTCTGGTTTTGCCTTCTGCGGGACTATCTCAGTTAGGAAGCACTATGTCAGTTACGCAGGACTATCCCAGTTGGCAAGAGTTTTGTTTATTTCTGTAACAGTCACCATGTTTTCTTGGACTTGTTGAAATATAATACTGAGATTTAGGAATTATCTTTTTAATAGAAAAATGCCCTTGAACCAAATATAAACCCCTGAAAATTATGAATCCTATACGTGGCCTCTGTATTGTAGATCTGAAGATCTTTCCTAGTATCTTGCTCCAGGTAATGTAAATTTACAAGTACTTTCTATCACAAAAGTGACAAAGCTTAGTAGTCAGAATATTTACATTGTCATTTTATTTTATAGGCACATCTACACAAGTAAATCTTTGCCTGAGAATTACTTAGAAGTACTTTAGAATAGCATATTAGGATTATATTAAGAGATGTTAAAAGGCACATACTTAAAATACCTAGTGAGACTTGGAATCAAAACCCTTTTGTTCATAAGTTACAGATAAAGCTGAAGATTATCCTCAGGGTCTAGTGTAGTGTTCATAGTCCCTTTTTTATAGTTAGCCTAACTTTTTAATGAATATATATATTCATATATATGTATATATATATATATACATATATATATAACTTTTTAATGAATATATATATTCATATATATGTATATTACCAGAAGCATACCTGTATATATACAGGTATATATACCTGTGTGCTCATTACCAGGAGCATACATATATATGTATATGAGTATATATATGTATATGAATGTATATATATATATATATATATATATATATATATATATATATAATGTTTTGGCACATTTAAATTGTGCAATACCTTACAGGCAATACCTTACTATTTTGGCATACTGTACCTAATAAGCACAATGAATTTGCTTAATGATATACTTTACAGGTTACTGTTATGGCTTATATCTAGATGTCCTCCCAAGGCCTCATTAAGTTATAGACAGGGCTTAGTAGAAGTGGCTAGATCTAGGATGTGTGCTGTTGGGATCTAGGTTGTGACACTGGGACTGATTTATGGTGCAATAGAAGGATTCAGGCTGCCCACCCTGGATGTGAGTGCTACCTGCTTTAAGGTTCAGTAGCTTGGATAAGAAAGAAGGGACAGAAAGAGGGTCTTCGCTTGTTGCTTGTTGGTTGCTGCTGCTGATTGTATTCTGGTTCCTCCTGCCTGGTCTGCAATGCCCCTTGTGCCATGTCACACCGTGTTGGACTCAGCCAACTATGGACTGAAACCTCTGCCAAATGTGAACCAAAGTAAACATTTCCTCCTTGAGTGTTGGGTGTATTATCTCAGCTATGAGAAAAATAACTAAGACAGTTACAGATGCCTAGTCCTTTAATCTTTAGAGTGACATTGCCTAGGTTGCATATTGTTTAGGCATATCAAACTATTACAGCACAATTATATAAACATCACATAAACATAATTCTGAAAAAGCCCATCATGAAAAACATTAGTATGGAGGTCATCAGTCTGAAAAAATGTTTTCCTAAATTTTTCTTCCTAGAAGTCCAGGGCACTTTGGAAAAACAAATGCATTTGTTTTCTAACCATGTGGTTAGAAATAGCATACAATTTTGTTTTGTTTTTCATTTTAGGCAAAAATTGAATTTCTTTAACAGGTTTGTATAATGAAATGTATAGACAAGAATTAATGGACATCTTTATAACTCTTATATCTTTAAAAAATAGTGTTAAAGGCCACAAATAGACATATTGTTCAATATGCAAGTGTATCTCATTTATACAGTAATAAAATATTTATTCAAACAATATATACAGATCAGATTTTAAATGGAAAAAAATTCAATAATTTTATATGTTTAAGGTCTAATTGTAATATAGACTGTGTATAAGTAGACACTTATTATTTACTTTGTATATATTAGTGTATATATCTGAAACTCTTAAAAATTAATTTTGAAGCTTAGACTCATAGTATTTTTTTGCCTTCAGATCTATAAACATTTCTAGTTCTGGATCTATAAAGTGGATTAGAAAAGATCATAATTGCTCATTTAGCTAATTATAAATTATTGAAAACATTTTGGGAAAGTGGCAGAGTAGAAAGTAGCAGCAAATCAGTCTCACCAAGATTTAGCATTCCAGACACTGAAAAACAACTTGGGGAAGGAAAAAAGGGAGGTGGATTCCTAGAAACCAAGAAGGATCTGAAGTAAATTTGGAGACACAGACCACAGTCCAGGAGAAAAAAATGGCACTCTGCATTTTTTTCTTTTGTCCAACTCCTGGATTGTGGCATGGAAAAGGAAGATTAAATCTAAAAAGACACAGTGAAAGTAAATGATTCCAGAGGCCTTCTGGGGAAATGAACCACTGGAAAAGAGCAGTGGATGTTTGCACTCTAACAACTGGTGAGTAATTCCAATCCAACTGACTGACATATCCCTTTCTGAAGAGAGTGGCTGCACAGATGTTATTTTAGGAAGGGACCAAGAGCTCAGGACTCAGAGCATATGTGACCAGGTACCTTCACCTCAGGGATCCCAAGGTTAAAGTCCCACAGTGACTCACTGCGTAATGCAAACACGAGAGATGTTCAGGGTCAGGAGACCCTAATCAGGTTGGCAAGAGGTTTCTAGAGTGTTTAAAGCTAAAACAATCCAGGTTGCAAGCCCATGATCAGATGTTAGGTTCAGCCTAAACTTCTGTGGAATTGAGAACACCAGATCAGGCACCTTGCCCGTAGCATACAGCAGGCTTCTCAATGATTATCTTGCACGTGGACCTGGGCTCTTACTGCCCAGAGTCATCCCCTGATTGGACACCTCTACCTGTCTGTGGACCCCAGAATATAACCACAGGCATGAAAGCACACAGGAAATATTTCATTTTTTTCTTTTCTCTTTGATTTTGACTCTTTATTTTTTGCTTGCTTGCTTATGATTGTCTGTTTTTGTGACTCTGAACATTGTTTTTAATTTTTTTCTTTTGTTTTATTATTGTGTTTATTTATTTTTTCTTTTTTTCTACCTCTCCTATCTTTTCTACCATTTCCCTGAGGCTCAAGTAATCTGTTGTCCTTAATCTTTTATTATTATCTATTCTCCTTTATTTTTCTATTTTTGCCCAGGTCTTCCATTTCTATGTATCTATCTGAAAGAGTTAAAAGCACCTTGCACAGTGAGGTACACATACCTGTGTTTGTAACAGCACAATTTGTAATAACTAAATCTTGGAAACAGCCTATATACTCATCAAGAAATCAGTGGAAAATAAAATGTGTCATTTATATACAGGACAACAGAGTACTCCTCTGCCATTAAAAAATAATAATAAACTTGACTTCTACTTAGGTATTACAGCTCTGGTTTAATTAAAGGATGGTGTTTTTGTTGTTGTTTGTTTTTTAATTAGTCTTGCTGCACAGTTCAGGCTAACCCTGAACTCACCATGCAGCCCGGCTAGCCTTGAACTAACAGCAATCCTCCTGCCTCTACCTCCTGAGTGGTGGGATTGTAGGTGTGAGCCCACACTCTGCATTGTGGAATGGGGGATCAAACTCAGGACCTTGTTTTTGCCAGGCAGATGCCAGAACCAGTGAGCTAAATCCCCAGCCAACAGTTCTTTTTCACCGTTTCCTAGGGGGTACCCAGAAAAAGATTACATGACATTTCTTTAGAGTCTAAAGATCAAAGGTTCCCAATATTTGAATAAGTCTCTCAACATAATATAGGAAATAGGAGGTGACATTCAGTTTCCCATTCTAAAAATCAAGGAGATAGAAGACGCCCTTTAATTTCACTCATCCTGTCCCTTTGGGTAACGTGTCCTAGAGTGTGTGTCCATCTGGGCAGGTAGCTTTAAGCTATAGTTATCCATGGAAATGGGCATTCTGAAATGTCTGTCCTTACTGACACTGGCTCCCTCCTTCCTCACAATCTTCTGACATCTTAGTGCATATTACACTCAACGTTTTTCTCCTTTTCCAACCCCATTAACACATCTCTGAATACAGATTTTGGTTGCCACCCTGGAGATAAGCTCCAGAGAGAAATAGTCATGGGAGGATAGTCCTATGGATATAAGAAGTCTGTGGTTATTACTTCACTTAATATCTGTTTTGCCCCAATTTGCATCAAACCCATAATGATCTCTAAAACCTTTTTTTTAAAAAATCATTGAAATCAACTGTGGTATGTGTTTGACTTTGGGAACACCCATGTCTGATTAAGTACTTTCTCAGGCATTATTTTTCAGGGGGAGAGCAATGGAGGACATGATATCCAAGTTTCCCAAATACTTCTCCTTTTGGCATCAAAGGTATAACACAAGGAACAGAAACTATCTAGAGTTCAGGACTTTCTCTCAAATCTCCCTAAGTTTGAATCATTTCTACTTAAATGGACATACCTTGAGGATATCCTCATAAGTGAAATAAATAGGGCACAGATAGGTACATATCGCATCTTTTCTCTGGTATGAGAAAATAAAGATGTAAATGAGTCCTAGCATTGTATGTTATATATTGTGAAATAGAAAATGCTAAATGTAAAATAAGGTGAAAGGGTACAATGTTGAGATTGTAACAAAAAAGTAAGGAAACAAATTTTATGTATATGGGGGGGTGGTAGGGTGGGTAGGGCTATGGGAAAAAATGAGAATTTAGTTGTGTCTTATACTGGTACAAATCCCCATTATGGAGTGCAATCATGATGTGTATATTTAATGTACCAATAAAGATTAAAAAAAAAAAACAGAAAGGGAGATGAGGCACTAAAACTGCCTAGAGCTGGTCTCTGTTCTTCAGTAAAATAACCTTCCAAAAAATGAGAAAGAAAAGGAGTGTTAGGAAAAAGTTGGTGTCAAGAGGTGACAACAGTGAAAGATATTTGTCTTTATCAGTGTTCTGGTGAGTTAATGAACCAATACACACAGGGGCCATCAGTCTTAGGATACTACAACTTTCAATAGCTAACATTGTTCCCTCCCTAGTGAAAGTTCTCTTGTCTAGTGGAAGGTCAAATCATAAAGGAAACTGGGGAGAAATAGGACTGACTGTTGTGTGAGTGGAGGAACAAGCCAGAATATTCCAGCAAACAGTGGCATCCAAGCATTTGAGAGAGGTGACTTCATGCATTGCTCTTTTTTTGTGTTGAGTTTATTGGTATATGTTAGATAGACATTATGATTATATTCATCATTATGAATTTTTACTGTACATGACATATCTTAATTCTTATTTATTTCCATTTCCCTACCCTCTCCAACTCCCAACCCACTATTTATATAAACTTTTTTCCACTTGTTCCTTTTTACCATCAAATGACTTTTTTTAAACCAGTTTACAGAGCTCTATTTTTTGTATGAGGCACAAGACTTTCCAATAAAAATCAGAGAATACAGATCTGGGCTAACTTCTAAATCTAATCACTACCATAAAAGCTCCAGGTATGAGCATAAAAGGCAGACTGCAAATGAAAAAAAAAAATAGAGAAGAAAGCACTCCCCAGCCAGAGCCCTACTTCCTATTAATCTTAGATAAGTCCCAAAGATGATACCATACAAACCAGGCTATTGCCTCAAAAAGTCAAAAAATAAAGTTATACACAAAAAGAAAGCCATTAAAAGGAAATAGGGTGTAGGGGTAAGTAACAAGGGGAAAATAATGTGATGGTAATCAAAAAAAGGGAAAAACCTATGCATCTAGTGAATGGGGAGTAGTAGGGTGGAGAGGGGAAGGGGAAAATGAGAAGTCATGTTGTATCATTTATACTGGTATAAATATACTAGTATAAATTCTCAATGCTGAAAGTGATTGATATGTTTATGTAATGTACCAATAAAAATTTGAATTTTAAAAAACAGCATTGGGAGATATATTTTTACGAAGAGTGGGGGAAGAAAGATAACACCTAGTATTCAAGTGGGGCTCCAAAACTGACTTCTTAAGAATGCTCTTTAGGTTGTTTTATGGGTAAGCAGAGCATGAAAATTTACTCCATATCTACTGGTCACAGAAGAGCTCATGTGTTAAAAATGACCATTTGGAGGACAGGGATTTAGCTCATTTGTTCTGGCACCTACCTTCAAGTACAAGGGCCTGGGTTCAATCCCTAGTAACCACATACAAAAATGCTGGGCATGGAGATTCACACCCACCAGCAATCAGAACCACATACCACAGTGCTGGGTGTGGTAGCTCTCGCCTGTAATCTCAGTACTTGGCAGGTAGAGAAAGAAGGATTGCTGTTAGTTCCAGACTCACCTGGGCTACATAGTGACCTTAGAGCCAGCCTGAACTACAAAATTAGACCCCATCTCAAAAAAAAAAAAAAAAAAAAGTCACCAATTAGAACTCTTTATCAGTTACTCTTCATCCAGAGTTTAAGAGAAACTGAATTTAAAACAGTTTAATCTGAATTTTTTAATTCAAATCTTTATTGGTACATTATATATACGTATCATCATCACATTCAACATTGAGAGTTTGTACCATTGTATGACACATCTTAATTCTCATTTTTTTCCAATTCACCCACATTAAAATTCACATTATTCTTCACCTCATATTTTGCCTAGTCCCCATTTCCTTTTAAATATTTTCTATTCCACAATATCAACTATATATACTAGAACTCAGTTACATCTTAATTTTCTCAGAAAAGATATGATATTTACACATCTGTGATCTAATCCTAGAGCCTTCACTTGTCTTGATTCTTATCAATAAGGCTTATTTCACTTATGAGGATGTCCTGAGGGTACATCCATTTGAGTATGAATGACTCAATCTTATAATTTTTAATGGTAGAATAATATTCCATTCTATAAAAAAACCACATCTTCTTTATCCTGTCTCCAATTGATAGACATTTGAGTTATTTCCAAGAATTAGCTATCACAAACTGAGCTGATATAAACATGGATGCATGTATGTTACTGTGATATAAATCTTTTAATTCTTTTGTGTATATACCTAGCAGGGGGATGGCTGGGTCAAATGGGTTCTCTAATCCTAGTTTTTTGAGGAATCTCCACAGTGATTTCCAGGGGTTGTGTGAGTCTACACTCCCACAAGCAGTGGAGAAGGGTTTGTTTTTCTTCACAGCTTCGCCAACATTGCTTGCTGGCTAATTCTGACATAGCAGCCATTCTTTGTTGAATGAGATGAAATCTCAGTGTTGTTTTTGTCAGCATCTCTTGAGTGACCAGTGATGCTGAGCATTTCTTCATATACGGAGACCTGAACATAGGGAAACAGTTGTTTACTTAATGATTTTTATACCACTTTAGGAACTGTTTTATGGAGTTACAATCCTACAGCCTTCATTTGTCTTGATTCTTATTAATAAGGCTGACTAGGTACACTCCATCTGAAGATCTTTTATGTGACAGCTACTTATTTATAAACTAAAAAGTTAAGCTATCTCTTATAGCTTCATTAAAAAATTTGCATTCTGAATTTATTCTGCCAGGATTATTTGACTGATTTTCTCAGCCATTTTCAAAGGTCTCCCAGTGCCTTTAATCTTCTATTACTACTGATTAAATATTTCTCTGAAAGAATTAATACTTGGTCTTTATTTTTTTCTTCAGTATTTTCATTGATTGGCTTTCTATCACATACATGTAACTTATTTTATAGACTTCAGTTTTTTTCAATTTTGGAAAATTCTCAGTAATACATTCATACAATTCCTTCCCTCTTTCTTCTTTTTCTTTTGGTCCTATAAATAAATGCTGAGACATCTCAGTCTATCCACATTACTTAATCTAGATTTCACATTATTATTTGTCTTCCCATGGTATAGTCAAGCAAAATGAGTAAAAGACATCATATTAGAGTGATATATGCATTCCCATGTGTATAGCAACACAATTTATAAGACTAAATTTTGGAAGTCATTTATATGTCCATCAATAGATGCATGGATAAATAAAATGTATTTCCACACAACGGTGTACTACTCTGGCATAAGAAATGGTATGCAAGTTATTTGGATAAAAATTACTGTGTCTTGAGGCCATGATGTTAAGTGAAATAAATGAAACAAACAAGATTATCTTTAACTTTGTTTCTCTTATATAAGATACTCAAAATATGAATGCAGAGCAAAGTAAACATTACAGGAGGTAGCAAATAGATATTTCTAAAATGAGAAGAGAAAGAGGAGATGGAAACATGGAAGGAGTAGAAGGAAGGAGATAAAAAAGAAATTATGATATACTATATATTCCTCACAAGGAACATAATCATTATGCACTAAAACATTTACTAATGTAATATAAAAACAAAATGCTGACAAATTAGTTCACTTAGGATTTATGCAAATCCCAAATGTCTAAATATTAGCTATTAAAATTAAGCAAGTAAATATTTTTGAATCATGTTATAGTATATTAAGGGCTATTTCCTAACTAACATTTTGGATATAGACTTTACAGTTTTAAAAACAAAAGTTATTAAGCCATACAATTCATTTCCTGGACTTCTGGCTTAGTGATGACTTCTATCTCTAACTGAACTTCTTGTACCCTGATGAGATGACATGAATATTCCAAGTGATATGATGTTAGAATGGGAAAAAGTTCTGATCTGTGGTCCATGCCTTGGACTAGATGTAACTTTGCTGCTCCTATGGCTGTTGGACATTGCAGGCCCCTAATCTTCACACCTCATGTGGATTCTCTAGGCCAATGAAAAAGACCTCGAGGCAAAGTTAGTATTGGCAGTAGGGATACTCTACTTCTTTAGATACTGGTTAGACTACAGTACTCACAATGAGTTTTTAGCCATCAATATCTTTTCTGAAAACCAGTTATGTCTCAGTAATTTGTATTTAGGCTGCCAAAGCTAGAAACATACCAGTAATTTCAAGGTAAAACAAAAGAATAGTCTATCAATACTTGATCTTAATCACCTCGGGAAACCCCCTTCTCTTTCAGCATCAGCCATAATTTAGTTCTATGCTGAGCAATTCAACAAGTTTCAAATGTGTCTACATTGTATGGTAGTTTTAAATTTACTGATGTCCCATTCAAACCATAGACATAAAATTAGTGATTTTGTTTGGCTATTTTGTTTTTTTAAACAAAGCTTAGCAAATTGCCAGAAGATTCTGATGTACAGATTCTATTGAGTATCAAATAAACAATAATTTAATAATAGTCTTAATGATAGTCTCCTTTAGGCATTCCCAACTGTTAACATGCTTCCAAAACACTTTTAGAACTAAATAATACACAGGTTATTAAGTCAACCTCAGAGAATCTAATTAAATAGGACCAGAGAGATGTTGAACATGTGGATTTTTAATCAGTTCTCAGGTGATATCAAAGGACTTGGTCGTGAGACTGAGCTCAGAGTTGAGTTTCTTTAGTAAAGTCTATTATAATTGAGGCATATGGCACAAAGTAAAGGGTGAAGGCAGAGTAGGTAGTGATTAGAAGATGAGAAATCAAGTTCTAAAAATCCAGTACCAACACCTGTCTTGTTTGCTATGTGGACAGTTTGTTTTATAACAAAAGAAGTGCATTGCTAACACTGAAAATATTTTCATACCTGCTGTGTTTTGTGTAAATGTCCTAAATGTCTTGCTTAAAGGCTTGGTTCTCAATCTGTGGTACTCACAGGAGGTGGTAGAATCTATCAGAGATAGGTTCCAGTGGGTGGAAATTAGACCATGGGCCAAAGTAAACCTTCTAAGTTGTTTATGTTTTGTTACAGTAATGGAAATTTTGTTAATACAACACCCAGATCATGACTGTTTATGTCTTTTTAAAAAAGTAGAAGAGGTGGCAATCATGGGCTTCCATTCACATAAAACAGTTACCAGCTGCAAGCTATACAGTAAATGCCCATTTGCTCAAGGCCTTACACTGAAGGTAAATGTAAGTGTCTCATTTACATTCCTCACTTCACTTTTGTGGACATTGAGTTTGGGACCCTTGATTGATTCCTTTCATTACCAATTTTTAGCTATATTTCAAAAAAAAGTACTGAATAAAGAAAATATCTTACTGGTGACTAGATGAAGTAACTCAGATCTCACATCTTGCCTAGGGAACAAGGAAGTATGTGTGAGGCTGCATTCCCCCTGGCCCTCCTGAGGTAAGACAGCATCAGCTGAGATAGTTTTCAGCAGGTATTTGGGTACAGAGAAAATCTGTAATCTCATAACTTTATTCTTATCTTTCTGTTCTCTAGTTGCTGTTCCATGAACGGTGTAATACCTCTGCTGCTTGTGTTTTTCATTGGCTAATGAAAGTAGGCCAATCACTTTCACTTGAGTCTGCCCACTAGAGGCAGCACTCCTTTGGTTTCCCCTTTGTATCTTGAAATTTTTCTCTGTCTCTTTTTATTCCTTGTGTTTCTCTCCCCAAAGTAAGTAAGGATCTGATTGTGCAGAGTACCACTTCTGCCTGTATCAAACCCTAGGCACCTGTGAGCATCTGAGGACACTTAAGGATCAACTCCACTCTCAAAGCCATGTGCCTAACAGGATGCAGTTACATAAGAGTAATCTAACATATGCAACTAGGCTTGAACAGACGGACACGATCATGTAACACACATTTTGTCTATTGATGCCTCACAAAAATGATTTGATACTATGACTGCTGTGAACTAAAATATACTATAACTGTTTAGTTGCTGTTTTGCTGAAGGAATAGAGACATACAGCTCTCAAGCTCTGGAGCTGCAGCTCAAACTCTCATGCTCTGATGCTGATAACTAATTGTCTGCATCTTATTTTTTATTGGGCAGTTAATTTATTCATGAAAGACGATATAGACTAAATGGGTCTCTCTCCAGGTCCTTCCCTGGGAAGCTCGGCTCTCACACTGATAGATCGTTGGTAATATCTCACTTTTTTCAACCAAAGACTTTTACAATTAAATATACAGATTGTAGAAAACAAAAGAGAAATAGCTGAGACAATTGGAACATCTAGTTTTAGTTTTTTGAGGAATATCCGCAATGATTGCAGTGACTATAGTTGTAATCTTACTAGTTGACTGTAGTCTGCCTTACCTTACCTTATTCCTAGCTGACCTCTTGGCTTTGTTCTGTAAGACTCCCTGGAGACACAGGGATAATGGACAGCCCAGTTTCTGGGTTCCCCCTCTATCTCTCTCAGATAGAAGATATTTTTCTCTCAATAAATTCTTCCTACTGTTACCCTCTATTGTTCTTAGAGTTCATTCTTCAGTTTCGGAGCCCACTACATTGGCATGGCAGGCATCAGCAGGCTGGGAGTTTTAATATTTCTCTTATATGATTTAGAGGTTCATGGATCATACACTTTGGTCCTTTTCAAGATTTATAGATCTCGGGATATTTTTTCTAGTCAGTGGTTTTTATGTCTATGGGATTCCTAGCACTGTAATCATGTTTTGAGAATGACACAAATGCCAATATCAGCAAGGTAGAATGAGCAAAGATTAAGCAAAATCATAATCTTTGGGATCTCAGAGTATATTCAGCTATGATAATTCTGGTCCCCAGTGTGTAGGCAGGATACTTACTGTATTTATAAATTTTGATAAATTTCATAAATTCTGAGGTGGGGAGGGTACTAGTTTCCTGGCAGAAGGCTCACTATGAGTTCAAAGCTATCAGGGCTACACAGTGAATTCAAGGGTAGGCTGAACTACATAACAAAACACTGTTTCAAAAAAAAAATCATTCTGTGAGGCTTTTTGTGTTAAATACAAAATAAGTATAATGTTTACAGGAGTTTTTATAAGTCATATTTAGATGCTAATCAATCCTTATCTTTATTAGAATTTAAAAGAATTGATAATGGATGTATGTTTGAATCTTACAGGATGAAAATTTTGGTTATAAATTTCAAAGCATTTTCTGATGATTTTATGAGTTCTGAAAGAAAATTCCTTAACTGAAGAGGTAAAGTTATCTTATCAGAGGAGATATGTGAAGATAAACTAAACTATACAAGAGATTTGAGTATCAGCTGCAAAAAAAATTAGTGCCTAGTGCTACTTTTGTTAACCCTATGAATTAAATTAATTAAGCAAAACCAACCCTCATCATTTGTTTATAGCCACACTCCTTTGATTGACTTTCCTTTATTATTTCAATGGATAGCATTGTGCCCTTAAAGCCCAGAAGCTCAGTTTCAATCCTCCAACATGCTGCATGCAGACTCCTATTGCAAAGGATGAAAGGAAAGTGGTCTGACATAGTACACTCAGCATTTAATACCAGTGTCAGGGAATTATTGGTTTTAACCTTAACACTATTGTTTCATGATCAAACATTATCCTTCAAGAATTGTTCCTTAAATACCTAGAGAGAGATCTTTCCTTCAGACAAGAGATTCTTAGAGTTAAGCTATTATTATGTGAAACAAAGAAACTGGCTAAAACTCTGGAGCCTTTTTCTTAAATACTCTGACTGGATGCCAAGAATTACAGAGCTCTGTTACAAAAATTGTTTCCAAAAAGCAACATTATTATTAAATGTCATTTCTCCACTACTTAAGAAAACCTGATAATTTGTGTAACAATTGTTGATGTTACTCATGATGCAGACAGAACTTTCTGCATGAAACATAGCCCCTCCACTCAGCAGAGCTCAGTCAAGTGAGTGAAAGGGACAAAAGAGGAGGAAAAGAAAATAGACAAAGACAGGAAAAATGTTAACTTTTTAAAAATTGAAATCTTTATTAGTACATTACATATATGCATCATGGTTGCACTCCGTAATGGGGATTTGTACCAGTATAAGACACAACTTAATTCTTATTTTTTTTCCATATCTCTACCCACCCTACTGCCCCCCATATACATAAAATTTGTTTCCTTTCTTTTTTGTTATAATCTCATTATTTTTCCCCCTTCACCCTATTTTACTTTGAGTATTTTCTATTTCACAATATATAACATACAATTCTAGGACTCATTTACATCTTTATTTTTTCATACCAGAGACAAGATGCAATATGTACCTATCTGTGCCCTATTTATTTCACTTATGAGGATATCCTTAAGGTATGTCTATTTAAGTATAAATGATTCAAACTTATCATTTTTTATGCCAGAGTAATACTCCTTTTTGGTAGGCTAGTTCTGTAACTGTAGCTTGTCTCACAAAAGAAGGTTTCTCTTATTACAAAAATTCAACATGTTGTGGAGTTCTAGAACTTTTGACTTTAGAAATTTTGAACCTTGATATAATATAGAAGTGAGATGGGATAGATTACTAGTTAAAATATTGATTAAATTGCCTTCAGGGGTAGTAATGACACAGGAGAGCAGGCTTGGCTCCCCACTTAAAACGTTAGCTAGTGTTCTCTAAAATCAAAGAATAAATTTTAGGAACACTGATGGAGGTTTGAGTAGAAAAATTTTATTGAGAGAGAGAGATTCTGCCTAAGAGAGACAGAAGGGGGAACATAGAAAGGTGGGTGACCCTATCACCTCACTTTTCAGAGGGCTTTTATGAAATAAAGCCAGGAAGTGAGGTGGATTTAAGGTGGGGGCTTCTAATAAGATTCAAAAGAAATGGGAAAACCAATGGAATTAGAACTACTACAGTTTTTAAGCAGTCTTGATCAAATGGGGTCCAATGAGAAATTAAGTCATATAGGGTCCTCCCCATCAGGAGGCTTTTCTAGGTGGACCAGATTCCTGGCCCTTTGTCCCAGGAAATTTGCAATTACTACATTCCTGGGAAGGGAGGAGTTGAGTCTAGACCTTGACTCTCCACTGACTTATTCAGGAGAATTAGGCTTTAATCGTTCACTGTTTTACATCTGTAACAGTCCCCTTTCTTGTGAGTTTCCTCCAAGGGCCTGCCCTGTCTGCCTGCCTGCCATATTTCTAACTAGATTTTCTACCTATAATAGTAAGATATAAAGGTCTGAGGGCAAATTAAGTAAGGAAGGATTCTTGGTATCTCACAACCATTGGAACTGGACAGAAGGGAAAGTTATTTTGGTAAAAATAATTAAGAAATTATGTGGCAAAAATAATGCAAACAAAAATGGCCTAGAGTAGTGATGGTGAACATTTTAGAGGTTGGTTGTCCAAATTGCAATCCTACTTATTGCAAACCTACTTATGTATCACAAAATGTTATACTTCAAGTGAAACACTGAGCTTTTATTTTTGAAACAAATCATATATTAACATATTTTTTCTAAAAAGAAAAATACATTAAAATATCTTTCTGTGACACAAACAGCTTTTTATTGAAAGGGTAAAGTCTATGTCTGACATGCTTTTGCATAATTAATATGATCTTTGCTCTTATTTGCTGCTGATAATTTGTCAAACCCTGACTCATAGTTCATTAGTTTGAGAGCAACGCATGTAGCACTTAGATCATCTATTAGAGATTCATGGAACAATTCTCCTCTCTCATCATGCACATGTCCCTTCTGTGTGCTGTTACTTTGTATTTGTCTGGGGAGACTATGTTGAAGTACCTTGTCCACATGCCAATAGAAAGCTGTGTGTTCTCTACAGCAAATATTCCATAAGTTTGTCAGCACTGGCATAGCATGATATAATTGAGTCTGACCTATGATAGTTAGATATTTTTTTAGGTGTGAGACTGAAATCACAAAAAATAAATCAAATCAATCCAGGAGAATAGAAGATGCACTTAGAAATTTTGGAGACCAAGTATTTATTGCTAGCTGAGACTCACCTATAATTGCTTCTAAAGCAGTCAGCCCCAGAACAAAGCCCAGGGGTCCCTCAAATAAACTAAGAAAGGAGTTACAGATATGAGACACTTATATTATATACATAGTATTTATGCACAAGGAACATAGATTACATTAATTTTCTATTCCAAGCAATATAGGTTAATTGATGAGAAGCTCTTTAGTCAGCTCTTCTGGAGACAAAAACATTCCTGTATTATTGAAAGAAACTCAGCTATGAAAAACAGAAAGAGGGAAGGGGTGTGTGCTCTGCATGCCAGTTAAAGGAAGCAACCATTTCCCAGTTCAAGGCCATTTCTCTTCCACTGATTCTGGCAGAAGGACTTCACATTGCTTCCCTTCCCAACTGATATGGATCACATTTCCCTAGTATTACTGATATAGGAGGTCTATAACTCCGAAATCTGTTAAATATCCAAAGGGTAAATTCATGCTTTCTTAAAATCAAAGAAAGAATTCTAGGAAAATAGAGATTAAGAGTAGGAAACATTTATTGAGAGTAAGACAGCTTTTGTCTAAGTGAGACAGAAGGTGGGAACAAAATATGGGTTGCTTGCTCATCTTGCTTCTCAAAGGTCTTTTGTGAGACAAAGATTTGAGGTGAGACAGGTTCAAGGTGGGTCAAAACCATAGTCATCTAGTAAGATTACAAGTTCAGACACTAAAGTAATATTGATCCAGTGAAAAATCACAAGGTGGGACAAAACTGTGGTCAACCAGTATGACTATGATTAGTTGCTTAGATGATATTGACTAGATGGAATCAAATGGAGCAGGAAGTCACATAGCAATCCACGAAGGGTAGCAGAGATTTCCAGGAGGGTGGATCAGGAATCATTTTTGGAAGACCTTGGTCCTCCACGTGGGTGATAGATAACTATTTAGAATATCAACCTATTCATCTCTAGTGGCAGCCTGCAAATGTGTGGTCGTTTCTGTTCTTTTACAATGCTAGACTTCAGTGAATGTGTCTCCATTGTCCTCCATGTTGGCTCCTCAAAGACTGGCTATGTCTAACTCCTTGTAATTAAGATTCATATCACAGTGACATATGTGCACCTATGCTTTATGTTTCTGGCTGATAGTTAAATCTTGGAAACAACCAAAATGTTCATCAATTGAAGGCTAGATAAAGAAGATGTGTTTTGGTTATTTTAAAAAATAAAATGTCAACAAAAACAGTGAGATGACTCTTTATTTCACAGCAGTTATAGGAGTATATATAAAACTCTGCCATAATAAATGATATTTGAGTCATTTATACTCAAATGAACACACCTTGAGGATTCACTCATAAATGAAATAAATAGGTCACAGAGGTATATATACTGTATCTTTTCTCTGGAATGAGAAACTAAAGATTTACATTTTAGTTTGAGCTCTATGATGTATGATAGATATTGTGAAATAGAAAATTTTCAAAGAGAAAAGTGGGTTGAGCTATGTGAAGAAGGGAAAGAAAATTTTTGATAGTAAAAAAGGGTAGCAAATCTTATTTATATAGGGTCAAGGGATTGTAGTGTGGTCAGGTGAATGGAAAAAAATGAGAATTAAGTCATGTCATATACTGGTATAAATTCTTAATGTTGACTGTGATCATCATGCACATATAAAATGTACAAATAAAATCAATTTTAAAAAGTCATGTATCATGACAATTATAAAATCAAAAAATACAACTAAAGTGTAAACAACT
The DNA here is from genome assembly GCA_004026965.1 of Petromus typicus. Classification (NCBI taxonomy): domain Eukaryota; kingdom Metazoa; phylum Chordata; class Mammalia; order Rodentia; family Petromuridae; genus Petromus; species Petromus typicus. The sequence continues at coordinate 6,359 of PVIR01008893.1, read as the reverse complement.
GTACAGCCAAATGTTCAGGTAAAAAAATAGAGTACTTCCAGGAGAGCAGAAGCATCAGCCAAGTGGTTCCTCTAATGGCTGTCTCTGATTACTGATACTGTGTTCCACACGGTAGGTCCCATGGAGCTCCTTTTAAGGTTTTTGATAATCCAAAATGAAGAATTAACAAGGCACACAGTAAAAGCAGTAAAGTTATACGTTTATTTAAGGCTAAAAAGAGGTAAAAATAGTCCAATGAAATGAGTCACAGTGCCTAGGAAAAGGAAAAAGAAGTGTTGTTATGCAAAGCTTCTACCTGCCCCAAACTCACATCACAGCAGTCCTCCTACCTCTGCCTCCCGAGTGCTGGGATTACAGGCGTGAGCCACCATGCCTGGCACTGTGGTATGTAGTACTGGTTGCTGCTGGGCATGAGTTTCCACGCCCAGTATTGTTATGTGGTTACCGGGGACTGAACCTGGGTCTTTGCACTTGCAAGACAGGCGCCGGAACCATGGAGCTAACTCTCCGGCCCAATATTTCCTATTCTTAACTTCAAGTGTCTCTTAGAATTAATTATTTGATTTTGAAGAACACAAACTTGCTATATCTGGCATCTAACCAGTTTGGGAGTTATAATATTTCACCTATATCATTTAGGGTTTGTCAAGGTGAAGGCTCCCGGGGTGGGGGTACTCAGACAGAAGTACACGTATTTATTTCACTGTGAGCCAGTGAATTTCCCAGTAAAGAGAAGATGCAGAGACAAGATCTGTGAAGGCAGCAGCAGGTGTGCAAGAGCTGCAGAGCTGAAGAGATGCTTGTCTTTACTCCTTCAACAAAAACAGCGAGATGACTCTTTATTTCACAGCAGTTATAGTGATTGTTATCAGCTTAGTGGAACATGGTGAGGTGCAACCCTGGTGACCTTGCAGGGCCATGTGGCACATGTGTGGTTGTCTGTGCTGATTCATTATTATATAAGGAAGCCCCGTTGTGTGCCTGCTCTAACAAATAGGATTGCATCCTTAGGTGTCCTCAGGTGCACTTATGTTTCCTGGGCTAGAGTCTATTAACCAGGGTTAAGTATAATCAAAAGTGGTATCCCACTGAGTTCTATCATTCCTGTATCATTATCAAAACCTCACTTAGCTTTTATAGGATTTAAACTGTGCTGTAGAAAAATTGCAGCTTCCTGCCAGAGGTAAATGAAGGATGAGCAACAGTGACTTTTGATCATTTGTGATATATGCAAACAACAGAGTGAAAGTAGTACTTTTCTGATTGGTGCTGCGAACAACACCCAGATTCAAATGAGTGTTGGAAAAGAGCATTTTCCATTGGTTCTGGTACAGTGCATAGGAGCCTTGCAGTCATTTCAGAATCTGCTTCTGGTACATGCTATCTCTTTTTAGGGAACATCTCATTCAACCTGTTAGCTGTGGGCTTTTGAGACCTTTGACACATTCTACACAGTTCCTTGACCAATTTCCCAGAGCCTAATCTCTTCTCTTAACTACTAGTGTTCTGAATACTAATACAATCTCTTGCTTGCTTTAATAGTTTTATATAAATAGAAGTGGACTTTTTGATATCTGTTGTTTTCAGGTAGTTAGCCCTGGCTACTTCAATAAACTTGTGCAATAATTACTTAAAATGAAGTGCAATACTCACTTATAAGCCATCTTTTTACCAAATATTTGTTCCTTTAAGAGTCTTAAACATGCCTTGTCTTTGTGCTGACTTGATAACTTTTTGAAAAACATTATTATTTATTACAAGTGATATGGCTGACCATTTTATGCATTAAAATGCTTCCATTCCTAATTATAATTGATTGTATTTACTTGATGCTAATTTTCATACAGTTTCATTAGCAGAATCTCCTCAATGTTAGCAGTTCTCCTTCTCTTTTGTAAAATGTCCTCCTGGGTTTTTCTCAAGACAAAATGTGGTTGGAAATCCATGTAAGATGGGCAGAGAAGCTATAGATGAGTGTGGGGAGATAATTAACTCAGTGATTGAAAGACAAACTTCGAAAGGATTTACATTCTGTCATGAGCCTTGTATTATCCATTTGCCTTACCCAACCCTCTGGGACTTTGCAGAGAACATTGTTTTTTTTTCACTCTCCTGCTAGATTTTCAAGTTGTACCACAAAACTTTTATATTTTATTCTGTAAGAAATTTATTGAAATGCCTCATGTATTTTTTTCTATATCCTCTTTAGATTATTTAATTAAAAACTAAGAAATATATTAAAATTTGAGTGGGACTTTACTAGGAAGAAGAGACAAATATTGTTCTGTCATGAATCAGAAGAGTTGATAGTATTCTCAGCCTGTGTAAGCAGCTGGTTATTCCCAGTACAGCCTCAGGCTGTTTTCTAATATAATTGAATTTTTTTCCAGGTTCACTGAGGTTTAACTGTCAAACAAAAATCATAAGACTTGAAGTACATAATGTCAAATTTTGATCTAGAATGTAGATAAGGATCACTATAGTAAAACTAGTTATTTTGCCATATTTCCCATCACCACAAAAAATATTGAAATAAAATTTTTAAGAGCAGAGTGCTATTGATCTTTTAATTTGTATTCTCTTTTTTATAGCACAGACTTACTAAAAGTCATTTTCAATAAATAAATTTGGAAGTCACAACTAACTATAAATTAGACTACAGCTATTTAACAGAGAATTTCCTTTTTTTTTTAGTTTGGGGCATTTTACAATTTTTATCCTTTTTTATTGACTAAATATCCTTTTGCTTCTTGGTCTTTAACACAGACATGGCATTCAAAATTGAACTTAATTGATTTAATTTTGAATGCTTAAATTTTATAAAATTGTTTGGATTTCTATAATAACTAAAAGTTGAAATTTAATTTTTAAGGATCACGTTTCCTTTTTAATTCTCTAAAACAACAGGTTCTTGTAGTCTATCAGGGACAAGTTTAGGATCAGCTTTTTTTTTCTTCTACAGATTGATATATGAACATATGAATATCTTCTACTATAATATGATAGGATTGGTAACCCTTCTATTTTATTTGGTTTTTGTTGTTGTTGTTGTTATTTATTTGTTTGTTTTAAAATGGGGTCTCTGCAGTTTAGGCTGGCCTTGAACTCAATATATAGCTGAGGCTACCCTCAAATTAACAGTATTCCTCTTGACTCAGCTTCCTGAATATTTGGATTGCAAGCCTGTGCCACCAGACCAGACTACTGTACTTTTTTTTGATAATAGTAAACTGTCATTTTAGGTCTTTCACAAAAAATTCGAATTTTACTTAGATATAATACATGCCCCATCGGAACACAGAAGTTAAAACCTTTAAAAATTGAACTTCATCTAAAGCTGTGAATCAAAAGATCTCCATGCAAAGATATCTTGCTCTTGGTGGGCTTGTGAGAAGATATGAACAAACTTTTTGTAAGGCACATTCATTCCTCCCAGTGAGCCCAGATTCATCTTCTCTAAAAGATATGAATAGATTTCCTTCTTATCTAATCCTAAAGGCCTTCTTTGAAGCATAGAATTTATGATTATAAAACCATGACTGCAAACACAATAAAAGTGCTTCCTGATGATCTACATGGTTCCCAATGTTCCAGGATAAGGTATTGTTTAGATAATTACATTTTTCTCAAGTCAAACTCTTATAAAATCCATAATATTTTACTCTGACTATACTGTTCCTCTTTTGGAAACTGGTCCACTCTTGCCCTTCATAATATACACTGATCTAAATAAACTTTTATCTTTTTCTACATTTTTTGTTTGTTTCTAAAATTCATTTTATCATTAATGTCATGGTCCATATGTGTGAGATGCAACTTGACATAAAAACAGCCATTTTGTTAAAAGCTTCCACCTTGTATCCTGCAACTTCCCTCTAAACCCAGAACTTGTCTCCTTGGGAACTGTCCACTCAATTGTTGCGTGTAGCCAAAGATTGTATGTTTGTAAAACATACTATTCTACAGTAACCAGTGATCTAATCACTATTATTGGCTTCTGTAATGACTCGCTTTTGCACTTTAATAATAGAATGACCTAATTGCTTCTGCATAGAAATCACCTGGTAATAGGTGAGGGGGGGAGGTAGTAGATTTTCCCTTTAAATACTGTGCCCCTATTTGCCCATTTGCCTTCTTCCACATGGAAGGAGCTCAGTAATAAAGCTCTTGGTTGGACTTTAAGATCATGTTGTGTTCTGAGAGACTGTCTTAGTTGGACTTGGTCCTGACAATATGCATTAGACATTTGTATGTTCTACAAATATAGTTGTCCAAATGCCTTTGAAAATATTCAACTTCATTGTTTTTGTGTCTGAATTTCTTCCCTTGCTCTACGTCTCCTATTTTCATGTTTACCTAGATTATGGAAGGTGTATCCTCTTAATTTTCTCTGCAAGTACAAATCAGATACTTTCTGGTTTTCTTTTGAATTGTGAAAATTTTTGAGGAGAAAATTTATGTGAATCTTCAACGTGAATATTCTTTCTCTGGATTGAGACATTTTCCATCATCAGTTTATATCCACTGAAAGAGATATATTTTTGACTTACACTGCTCTAAGTGTAGTCATGAATTTAGTATAAAATTACTTTCACTCTTTTCAAAGCATTTCATACTGAGTCACAAATCTAGGGTATCATACCTGTTAATTTTGTTCTAGAGAAGGATAAAAAAAAAATTAGAGGATGCCTAGCAGTTGTATTTATGTTTTGATTTCCTGTCAATCTGATGCTATATACTGTCTGTTGACATCATCATATATTTTGCAAAAAAGTTGGTCATTAGCAAGCTGGAGACAGGCAGCTGAAGAGCTGCTTGACAAGGAAAGAAGATAGGATGTTTTCTTCACTTTATTGATCATTAGCTGTAAGTAAGATCCTCATAAGCTTGTGGTTTCAAACTTTAGTTCAAGAGAATATAACATCTCCAAGTGTGCTGATGAGGTCCAGGGTGATATGAGTTCAGACTGTGAGGGGGGTGAGGAAACCTCAAAGTTTCTAAACAAACTTAAGTGCGGATATTGATATAAGAAGCAAACAGGGACCTTGTTCTCTCTAAAATAAGCAAACACAATATATTTTGTTGATATAAGAAAAATAACAATGACAGGGATCACTATGAGGATGTTGGAAGAGGAATACAGGGTTATTCTCTATTGGCCATTAAAAGTAGGACCTGTGTTTTCTCTTAAACCTTAAAAGTCTTTGCTAATATGAACCTTAATTTTTCACTTAGGCCTATTCTGACTCAAAATATAACTAAAAACAAATCAAAAGTTGACACTTATTTTCCATCCATTGCTAGTCTCTGTAAAATAGGAATTAAATCTCTCTTAACTATACATATCGATATATTAGTCATTTAAGAAGTACGTGTAAAAATTTTTCAAAACAAAGTGGGTTATTCTTTTTAAAATTTTTTTAATTGAAATCTTTATTGGTGCATTACATATACATATCATGATTGCACTGAACAATGATAATTTGTACCTGTATATGACATAAATTAATTCTAATTTTTCCCCATAGCTCTAACAGCCCTACCAAACCCTATATACATAAACTTTGTTTCCTTTTCTTTTTTGTTATAATATCATTATTTTTCTCCTTCACCCTATTTTGCTTTGAGTATTTTCTATTTCACAATATATAACATACAATTCTAGAACTCATTTACATCTTTATTTTCTCTTACCAGAGCAAAGATGTGATATTTACCTATTTGTGACCTACTTATTTCACTTTTGAGGATATCCTCAAGGTATGTCCATTTAAGTATAAATGATTCAAACTTATCATTTTTTATGGCGGAGTGATACTCCATTCTGTAGAAGAACCAGAGCTTGCTTATCTAGTCTCCAGGTGATGGACATTTGGCTTGTTTCCAAGACTTAGCAATCACAAACTGAGCTGCTATAAATATGGGTACACATATGTCACTGTGATATAAGTCTTTTAATTCTTATGTGTATATACCTAGCAGAGTGATGGCTAGGTCAAATGGGACCACCAATCCTAGCTTTTTGAGGAATCCCCAAACTGATCTACACAGGGGTTGTAAGAGTTTACAGTCCCGCCAAAAGTGGAGAAGAGTTCCTTCTTCTCCGCAGCCTTCCCAACATTTGTTGCTGGCTAATTCTGAAATGGCAGCCATTCTTTTTAGAGTTAGATGAAATCTCAGTGTCCTTTTCATCTGCATCTCTCAAATGACTAATGATGTCAAGCATTTCTTCATATGCTTCTTAGCTGCTCTTACTTCTTCTTCTGAAAAGTATCTGTTCATATCAGGTGCCCATTTTTGGACTGGGTCTTTAAATTGGGGTGGGCTGATTTTTTTTGAGCTGCTTATATATTCTACAT
>PVIR01008892.1:0-55137 GCA_004026965.1 Petromus typicus | reverse complement strand
TGTAGAAGAACCACAGCTTTTTTATCCAGTCTCCAGTTGATGGACACTTGGGTTGTTTCCAAGATGTAGCAATCACAAACTGGGCTGCTATAAACATGGGTGCACATATGTCACTGTGATATGAGTCTTTTAATTCTTGTGTGTATATACCTAGCAGGGCAATGGCCGGGTCAAATGGGACCATCAATCCTAGCTTTTTTGAGGATTCTTCAAACTGATTTCCACAGGGGTTGTACGAGTCTACAGTCCCACCAACAGTGGAGAAGGGTTTCTTCTTCTCCGCAGCCTCTCCAACATTTGCCGTTGGCTGATTCTGAAATGGCAGCCATTCTATGTGGAGTGAGATGAAATCTCAATGTTATTTTCATCTGCGTCTCTCGAATGACTAATGATGTTGAGCATTTCTTCATATGCTTCTTAGCTGCTCTTACTTCTTCTTCTGAAAAATATTAAAACAGACACTCTAAACCTACTGCAAAACAGGTTAGGTAAAACTCTTGAAGACACTGGCTTAGGGAAAGACTTCATGAATAAAACTTCTATAGCACAGGAAATGGCTGAGGAAATCAACAAATGGGACCTCATTCTTTTTTTTTAGGTTTTTTGAGACAGGGTCTCGCTTTGTGTTTCAGGCTGTCCCTGAGCTCAGCCTCAAACTCACATCACAATCCTCCTGCCTCTGCCTCCCGAGTGCTGGGATGACAGGCATGAGCCACCACACCTGGCACTGTGTTATGTGGTACTGGTTGCTGCTGGGGTGGGTCTCCACACCCAGTATTGTTATGTGGTTACCGGGGAATCGAACCCGGGCCCTTGGGCTTGCAAGACAGGCGCCGGAACCACTGAGCTAACTCCCCGGCCCCTGGGACCTCATTCTTTTAACAAGCTTCTGCACAGCAAAGGAAACCACCAACAGTGCAAACAGGCAACCAGCAATGTGGGAAAAAATCTTTATCAGCTGTTCCTCAGATAAAGAGCTACTATCTAGAATATATAAAGAGCTCAAAAAAATCAGTCCACCCAAATTTAATGACCCAATTCAAAAATGGGCATCTGAAATGAATAGATATTTTTCAGAGGAAGAAGTACGTAAATAGTTTTAAGGCTAAAATATTCTACAGACTTTAAAGTGATCATAAAATTGATTTCAAGCTACTTTATCATTTACAGATGGTCTATTTTGATCTACTTGGTGGTAGTTGTTTAGGAGAGTTGTTGTGGTTCTTATTTGTGATTTTGTTCTTGGTCTTATTGGATTAACTTAAGGAAGTGAACTCTGTGGCTTCATTTGAGCAGGAATACATGATTCACAATTGCATTTGGACTGGAGATTTAAGAAAATAGTATATATTCTGTCAATAGAATATAAATATATAATATGTGTTTATAATATTAAAATACATGTGTGTTTATAAATATTTAAAGAGGAGTCCATTACTCTTATTTTTAATGCATTTTACCCTTGCTTAATAAAATTATCTTTAAATTTCTTTAGGATTATGTTTTATATACTTTCAATACTATCTGCCTGTGGGATAAGCATATAAACCTTTCTTTGGACAATAGCTTTTAAAATACAATTTTGTAAACTTTTCCTCACTTATTGCATTAGTTGCAAACTGTTTTAACTGGTGTTTTCATACCTTCATGCCTCCCTATTTTTATTTGCAATTCCCTTTACAGTTCTGCACATTTTTTAACCTTTGCTAAATTTCAAGTGTATTTTTCATAGATAACATGTATCTGTATTTTTTAAAACCAAATTTTATAGTCTAAGTGATTCTTTGGAATTTATTGCAAACATTTACAACGTAGTTTTATTCTCAGACAATATTTATTACTTACTAGATTTCCCATGTTTTTCATCTCCTATATTTATGTCAGCCATAGTTAGTCTCTTTCTAGTCCTGTTAATTTTCTTGTATCGGTCAGTCTCTCTTTTGAAATAGTATTTTTTTTATGATTCTCACAAAATAGGCACTAACTATAACCATACTCTTCTTCATCTGTAACTATGTGTTTTTACTAACACCCTACCTTTTATTTGCTCATCCTCTCCTATGCTGTGGAAGAGGAGACACTCCCTCTGGCCCTGCTCCAGCAGCCTGAGCAAATTCTTCACCTTCCCCAAAAGCCATTCTTGGCTTTCAGAGCAGCAGTTCCACATTTTCAATGTTCATAGTCTGGCTGACTTTACAGAGACAATATTTTATTCTATTTAAGAATAAGTACTTAAAATTTAAATTTACTCATTATTATTTTATCCATTTATTTTATCTCTAGATTTTAAATCCATAGCATCTCATGATTCAAAATTTGGAAATCCATCACCATAATTCATTAAGTAAATGCCCAGCAGCAACCAGTACTACACACCACAGTGCCAGGGGTGGTGGCTCATTGTTGTAATCCCAGCACTTGAGAAGCAGAGGCAGGAGGATTTCTGTGAATCTGAGGCTTACGTGGGCTACCAAGTGAACTCAGGGCTAGTCTGAACTACAAAGAGAGACCCTGTCAAGAAAGAAAGAAAGAAAGAAAGAAAGAAAGAAAGAAAGAAGAAAGAAAGAACATTTGTTATGAATGCAGAATTGTGAATCATTGCAAAACAGCTAAATCATTATTTCCTGATGACCTCGGTTATTAAAGCAGATCCTACGAAATAGTTCAAAGGATGCAATGAGAAATTTCAATTGTTCACATTACATATGAAAGGATATCAACAAATATAAATTCAATCTGATATCTTTGGAAGTGATTAAAGAACTTTACCAGGACATATTAAATATATCAACTGAAAATTAATGTAAGTCAAGGGTCCTACATAGACTACAATACCTCAGTATTTTTTAAATGTTTGTCTTCTCTTTCTACTTTTCCAAACTTCTATGGAAAGATTTTTCTGGAAGAAATAATAGGATAGATACATTTTAGTAAGGCTAAGCAAATATGTGGAACCAAATTAGCTTTACCATGTGAAGAGTGAAAGTTGCTATAGGTCTCCTTCTAGAAGACAATTGGAGTATATACACTTAGTTTTTGAAAAAGTACTTCATACACTTTTTGGAAAACAATTTATTTAAAACTTATCTCATGGAAATATTTAGGTAACTGAGAATATATTATAAGCTAGGTTAATTCTCATAGTGTTCCCAATATGAGAAAAGGAAAAAATTCATAAATATCTATTAAAATCACTGTTAATTTTCTGTACTTCTATGCATTCAGTAATTAAAGTAGTCACTTAGATCTCTATCCACAATATATTAATTGAAACAACATAAAAATACGAGAAAAATTCAGAGTTTTTCTGATGTGACCATCTTTCTTCTTTTCTATTTTAAACTTGTCTTTGTAAATAATTCTTCTGACATAACAAGTTCTTAAATTTAAAATATATTTATCATTATTATGTATCTATTTATTTTATATCCTTAGTAACTCTGGCGGTGGGGGAAGAATTCTTTAAACTTCCTTAATCACAAAATCTGAATCTCGTCCTCACTTCAGAACAGAAAGTCTTCTTTTCCTTCCCTGATTATCACAACACCTGCTTCATCTTAAACACCTTCCTTTTCCCTCAAGGGCAAGAGACAAGGGTTGGCCACTAATGCCTGAAGGAATGGAGGTAGGACAAGCAACAGCCAAACTTTACGTAGGGATGTTTTCATCCTTTGCCCTGTTTTCAAAGCAGACCCTTGAGAAATGACAAACTTGGGCTCCTTTGTGATTGCAAAGAGCTAAAATTTTATTCAAATATATTATTTTAGAAAAGCGTCAAGTAGCTTTGACATAAGTTTCTTTGTTACGAAAGGCAAGAAATATTTCTGTAGTTCCTCAAAACTAGATAGGGAATGTATCAACCTATATCAAACATAACCAACTCTTCTGAGGAATGTTTTCCTAAGCTGTTCTTGAACACAGTCAATATAAAACAGGATGTTCAATTATGATGAAGTTATAATATTTAGAATTTTAAAAATATTGAATAAAAACCAACAATATTTTAATAAAAGCAATAAAATGGCTAATATTGTATTCCAGGTTAAAAAGACTTGTTCAGGCATCTGAAGTATGCTTCTTCTAAGTGCACATTCTGTGAATAGTTTCTTCAGAACGTGGCTGCAGCCGAGGACTCCTGGAGATTCCTCAGCCCTCTCACCTGCGTTCTGGAGTCTCTTTGTCTTCATCTCAGCAAAGGTAGGTACAATGGCCCCAGGGAAACAAAGCGCAACCACCCCAGTTTAAGAGTTCAGTTCCCCTTGTGAAAAAGAGCCAGAACTGAGATTGAGTTCAAAGAAAATATATTTTTCAGCTCGATCACTGCGTGTTTTGTCTTCAATTCATTGTTGGTCCTGCCAGTCAGTGGTTTCTCAGTTGCCACTCAGAGCTGAAGATCTCTTTCTTCAGCAGTTCAAGCAGAGAGTATCATACATCATCTGTCTTTGAAATGGAGAAACACTTTTTTTTTTGCCAACACAACTGATCCAAAATGAAAAACAATAAATTATAGCAGACTGTGGAGGTTGTCAATAGAGATGTTTTCATAGCAACTACTCCTTCAAAGCACAATGAACCTGCAGTATTCTGTTGTCCAAATGACAAATACCTTTCATCCTAAATCATGTCTTTACAACCAGGAGGCTCTATTTTAAACCCTGAATTACTTTATATTGAAGACAATTCTAATTACAATGAAACATCTTCACACGGTAATTTTATTTTCAGTTATCTCTGAGTTTTACATCTTTGTAAATACATATGATGCCAATAACTGCTGAGGTCTTTCTATAGGTCAGGTTAAGCATCTTAAAATCAATATACTAAAGATTACTTAGGGCATAAAATTACTCAGGCAGTATGCAAATGAACAGAGCATGATTAAATAATGCCAGATAAACATTTTAAATTATAATTTAAAGACAAGATTTGTATTACTTTAATATCAACATTTGAAAAATACATTTTCCTGTAAAATTAATCTGCATTACTCAGATTTCTGCATAAATAACAAAGCATTTAATGCTATCTTTCCCATGCTACAATTTCACAGGCAATAGTTTTTGTAAAAACAATGTGATTAAATAAATAGTAAGCCCCCCAAATGAAGAAATATTCCTTATCAAAAGTCCAATATACAATGAAGAGGAACTTGCAATAATTTGTCTTCTTGAAAAGCGCTGTCCCAGAAAAGCAAATTCCTGAAGATTCTGTTTACCTGATGCCTCATTCTGCTGAAACGGAAGAGCATTGGGCAGATTTACTGCCTTCCTTACTCACTGACCTAGTCTTTCCACTTCACCATAGATTCTAGAAAACTAAGTAGAAATTGTTTGACTCAACAGCTTTTAAAAGTATCAGGTGCATCATTATTCTTGTAACTTCTATCCCATGTGAAAATATTTTCTACACACAGTCAAATATAAATGATCTAACAGATAATTATTGTTCAAACAATAGCATTTCGGTTCAATGAGCTGCACTCAGCTTATCCTAGCACTACATTATACTTTCCTTGTTGTCTCTGTACTATGGGGCATGAAAGAGTTAAAAGGTAACCCTTTTTGTACAGTGCCAGCCAAGGAGAGCTTAATGGCGTTACCTACAAAGTCATGGCATTCTCATTTCTGTTCAGTGAGGCAAATCTGCTTTCAATCGGAACCCCAATAAGAAAGCTACTCTTCCAGACAAAGTAGGCTAAATAGGCCATCGCGACAGCAGAGAAGGCAAAAGGCAAAAGCCCAGTGGGAGCGAGAGAAGGAAGGTAGTAGGGCTAGCGGAGCGACAGGCCCTACACACTGCAGCTTCATGCTACACCGAGAAGAGAGATTTCCAGTTAATAAAGCGCTGGAGTCTAGGCGTCTTTTACAGAACATATGGGGAATGAAATAAACGTTCCTTAGGAATTTTCTGACGCTCTCTCCGCAGAGAGCAGTTCAGCGCGAATACCAGGGGGTAGGAGAGATACAGCCCTGCTGATAAACAGGTTCCCTCTGGACAGCGGGAGCAGCAGAACTTGGGGAGACAAGGGGAGAGCGGACAATGAGCTCTGCAGACCACAGCAGTAATTCTAATCTTGTCACTAACTCGTCAGTGAAGGGACACCAAAAGGCAAGGGTCGTCCTACTTACTTATACATTTGCCATGTTCATTCCTGGTACTGAGAACATGTTGTCCAATTACGCTCTGTCAGTCATTCTCAGGCGACTTTCCCATTGGCCTTCGTCACTTTCAGTTACTTTATTTAGACTGGACTCTCACGGGTTATTTCTTTCTTTTAGTAAAGAGTAACCAGAGATACGTGCAGAGGCGCAGTCTGTCCTTTCTCTTCTAGATCCCTAGGCTAATCAGGAATGCTTGAACCAGAGCAAGTACTCAGCAGCCACATGACAATATGTGGCACTACATTGAGTTTTTTTTTAATTTTCACAGCAAATGTGCTTCAGGCTCCATTACTGTCTCCATTGTACAGATGGGAAATTGAGAAACAGAGACGTGAAGGAGGTGTTCAAGTTTATGCAGTTAGTGGAATCGAGATTTATACCCAGGCAGCTCCCACCACATCCACAGCCTACTAACTGCTCCCTCTAGTGGTTACATACGCACTCCTATGCATATGGACGCTACATAAATGAAAACGTTCCTGTCTAGACGTAGGATATACTAGATATAACTAAGTCCTTAAAACTTATTATGGTCATAGACAAAGCAATGGTTCATAGTGGCAATAATGATTAACCCATTACACACCTTGAGAGCTGTTAGTTTTCATTGCAACCTCAACTACACTTGCTATTATCACAGTTTTACAAAACTTTTGACCTTTAATAAAGAGTTGCACCTCACATGTACTAGACATTCCTGAATTTTTGTAAGTATTTATACCTTTTCATGCAGCCAGATAGCCCCAGGTTTGTGATTCCACCTCTTCACTGTTGCATAAACTTTGATTGCGCACCTTCCGTTGCGACTTCACATTGTAATATTTATTGACTTCAGTCACTGACTCTCTACAGACCAGGACTGAGGATCCACCAAATGGACAATGAAAAACGTCAGATAAGAATATCGGAAATTGAGATGATCTGAGAAAATGCATGGAGCTCATCTGTGGATGTAAACCTCATGGAGAGATGTATTTTCCTTCTTTGTAAGTTATTTACCAGAGCTCCTCTCCCGCCAAAATGGATTGAAAATGTAAAATAGACCACCAGCTTTTCCAGTGCTTTCCTCAACTTACTCAGTTCCGGTAGCAGTTGAACATGATTTATGTGTCGTACGACGTGAAGGAGCCAGTACGTATGCAGCCGAGCAATCTTTGCTGTGCCACGAAACACCACCCATTTTCCAGTACAGTTCGTAAGGAACTAGATGGCTTAGACACATTGTTGGGAAAAAACAAAATAATAAAACAAAGCAGTGAGGTACACAGACTTTAAGTTGTTTTTTATTTCTAAAAAATGACAGTGGTCTGAGAGGTCTAGACCCTTGGAACTGTGGGCGGCAGTACACATTATGCTTCGAGCAAATACTGTGATTTCATGATAAACTCCGTCGTTCACTTACTGCAAATAATTTTAAAGCCAAATTCATGCTTTCGTGAATGGACTTTGGCACACATTGAACTCATTAATTCATTTGTTATGTCTGTGTCTTAGATGAGTATAGAATCTACTAAGTATAATGCTTTAAAAAGGATGTCCCAGACTCCGCGACACAGCGCTTGGGTAATCTTGATTCAATTAATTAAGAATTTTCAACTACATCTTTTCTCATTGGCAAATGAGAAAGGGTGCTTATTTCATAAGCACGGAAATAATAAAAACTCCTTGTTGTCACGAACTTCAAATAAATTATGTAACTGTCCTTCCTGGCACATAGTAAGTTTTCATGAAATATTTATTAGTAGAAATACAAGGAGTAGTAGTTTCCATGTTTGGAAAGCCATGGATTCTGTATTGCAAAGATTTTTTTTAAAAAAAAAAAAATAAGAACTGTGCTGCTTTCTTTTCCAATTACATTGCTAGAGACAAGAAATTTTTGTCTTTAAAACTAAAATACCGACCTGGGAGAACATTACTAGTGTCAGAATATTTTTAACTGACTCACATGTCTGAGAACTTCTAATGTGGATAACATTAGCTGTGTTTTGTTTTGTTTAGATAGATTTTAGTTATGGAAATAAGAGGTTCCTCTCTTTTTATTGTTTTTCAATTGATTTTATTGGTACATTTTATATGTACATTACAATCACATTCAACATTGAAGGTTTGTACCAATACGTGACACAACTTAATTCTCATTTTTTCCCATTCCCTTGCCCTCCCTGCAGCCCTCCGCCCCCATCTATATAAGCTGTTTCCTTTTTTACCATCAACTTTTTATTTCTCTTCTCTTTCAAAATTTCATTGAAACACTTTATATACTATATATGTACATTTATATTATATACATTTACATATTGTTATGATCGCAATCGACATTGAGAAGTTATACCAGTACATGACACGACTTAATTCTCATTTTTCCCATTCCCTTGCCCCTTACAGCCCCCACCCCCTACGTACATAAACTTTGTTTCCTTTCTTTTACCATCACATTTTTTCTTTCCCTTCTTTGCTTATCCCTATCCCCCTTTCCATCGGAATGTTTTCCTACTATTTCACAATACCTATCGCACCTTTTAGAACTCATTTACCCCTTCAGTTCCTCATAGGAGAGAAGACTTCAGCAGGCCACAGACTCTGGGCACCGCTGAGGAGAAGGAGCATCACCAGGGGGCCCCTTGCTTGTGGTGGAAACCCTGGAAGCTCATACCCTGTGGGAGCGGGAGGGGAGAACAGGACGGACACAAATAAGAAGCTGTCAACACGTACCAAGTCCTTCCTGGAAACCCTTCAATTGAAGAATAAAAGTATAAGAAGAAGAGTAGAGAAAAGCTACCGTTGTGGTCTCCCTTACTCCACCCCAAATCCATTAGAGGGGGCAGTGGGAGTATAGTAGTCCCAGTTAGTCCTATGGTGGCAGGTGTCCCGGTTTCAAGGCTATAATTAGAAACAGAGCTAGAGTTTTAGGCAGCTCTTGTTCTAGAAATAAAGAAGAAAGTAATAGCAACCTGGAGACCCCACAACAGTGACCTCTCGGGCCTTCTGAGCTCTGATAACACATACTTGAGCAAATATTGGAAAGAGTAACTGAGTACCTTTCCTGCCTACATTGTTTATTTGTCCTTCAAATGCAACTCTCTTTCATACAAGACTAATAAATGTAACTTCTTTTGAGTATCATCTTCATTCAAGGCACAGTGGCAAACTCTTACTACATGCTATCTTACTTGAAACTCACAATCTTTTTTGGAAAAGGGAAAGTAACAGCTCCATTTCATAGGCTAAGAAAGCAAATCACAGAGAGATGGATTAACTTGCTTGTGTTCTTAGCTGGTGAGTAGCAAAAGTGCGATGTGATGCTGAAGTTTATGACTTCATATTTTATTATACATTTTTGTTTTTATTTTTATATTGTTATCCTTGAAGAAAATATTCACTGAAAGAAAAAAAAGCATAAAATATAGATGAACAAAATAAAATATGTCTTTACATCAAAAGATTTTCTATGCTTAAAAAGAGTGATTTATTTAAAACAGCTTTTTTGTGTATTTCTTTTCCTATGAGGGGTTAATTTTTTAAACACTTCTTCTTGTCTATGTACTTTTTTCCAGGACAGCTCTCCCTCTGTATATAACGTGTACTCAAATGTATGAAGATAAAATAAGTCCAGAAAAAACTGCATGTTGAGGCTACCGAGCTAGCTTGGAAACTAGCACTTGGTAATTCCTCTTCCTAAATGGAGTCACACTGCTGCCAGAGTTGAGTGGTGAATCTTGCCAGGCAGCTGTATTTTCTCGAGAGAGTGCTATAACAACTTCACATGTGTGATCAGAAAATTTGGTTAGGGATGAACATTATGAGCTGCTTTTTCCATTTTTTTCCCCATCTTCAAAAATATCCCTGAGCAGTAACTTATTTACAGATAAGAAAATCTTTTTCTTCTTGGTTTTCTTTTACTTTAATTGGTTTGGGGGAACAGAGGCACTGCACAAAAACCATGAAAAATATATATGATAAACAAAGCACAAAATTTTTCAAACAAAGAAATTTTAGCTTAGAAAATTACACTTTTAAGTAGATTTTTTATTTATTAGTATATGTTTGCATACATAATGATTATTTTCATTATGAGTGTTTGCCTCATGTATAGGACACATTTTAATTCTTTTTTATATCCCATGCTCTTTTTCCACCCTTAACTTTCCCTTCATCTTCTGTCTCTTTACCATATGTAAAAATTTCTGGTTTCCTTTTATCTATCATTTATTTTGATTTCTATTTGTAATTAAGATTTCTCATAGGAGAGAAACCATATATTAAAGTTTGTGTGTCTCATTCATGTCACTTAACATTATGTTTTCAAAATGCAATGACAAAAATGCATTCTTCATGGCAGAGTAATATTCCATTATATACACAGTGTGCAACAAAATATATATGCACTTCAGGAAAAGAAAAATAGTATGATAGTTTTTCAACAGACAGTGTTACTCTAATATGGGTAACATATCTGAAGCCTGTATATGTTGTTTGGCAGAGTCTGTAGATATGACATTTTCTTTATCCATTCCTTTGTTCATGGATGTTTAGACTACCTCCAAGACTTAGCTGTTATGAATTATATTGCTATAAATTGTGCTGCATACCCACGTGTCACTGAAATATAGTGTCTCTAACTCTTTTCAAAGGTGTTTATGAGAGGAATACCTGGGTCAAATGGAATTTTTGGAGAATCTCCATACTTTGAGGATTTCCATGACTGCACTCGTTTGTATTCTCACTAGCAATACAGGAGGGATTCTCTTTCACCACAGCCTCGCCAGCATTTGTTATCATATGATTTCTCATGAAACTGTTCTTTCGAGAGTAAGCTGAAATCTTGGTGTTGTTTTAATTTACATTTCTTTAACAGATAGCAATTTCAAACATTTAATAGTGTATTTATGGGCCTTTTGTGTTTCTTCTTCCAAGAAATGTCTACTCACTACACTTGCCCAGTTTTTGATTGAGTCTTTTATTTGGGAGAGTCAAATTTTTGGAATTCTTTATATTTTGGGGGTTTCAGTCTTCTGAATTATAGCTGACAAGTTTTTCTCCCTTCTGTAGGGTCTCTCTTCCCTCTGTTGGTTGAATTTCTTGCTGAATAGAAGCTTTTAAACGCGATATGATCCCATTTGTTGATTCTTACTGTTATTTCTCATGAAACTGGATATTTATTCAGGAAGTTATTACCTACGCCTACCGCTCAGATGGGGAGGGGCCGGCAGTGCTTTCCAGGTTCTTATTTGTAGCTAGTAGAGGTGAAAAGTCTATTTTAGAGTGAGATGAGGAAAAGCAAAGTAAAAGGAGCGGAGCACAAAAGAAGTGCGCAAGGAGGAAAGGGTGCTTTGAGGAAGAAGACAAGGTAAGTCCTGCTCAGACCGCATTGTTGTAAGACCAAGAGGGCCGTGGCCCCACAGTCAGCTACACCGACCTTTCGAGTCTTCTTTGACAGCTGATGCACTTGACCTCACACTAGAAGCCTGAGATCAGGTGCCAGGTTCAAGGTGTGCTCAGATCCCTTGTCCAGCTTGGGCACTGCTGTCCTGTGCCCATGGTTAATAATTCTCCTATCAATGGGTTGCACCAACTGCTCCAGTCATAGTGCCACGTCCTTCCCTCTTACTACACTGTGACAGCAATGGTTTTACTTATTTTGTCTTGTAGCAGGTCAATTGTTGCTGTTTCAGTATTTAGCGCTTTAATCCACTTCAATTTTAGTTTACCATAGGGGAGAAATATGTGGTTCTTTTCAATCTTCTGCATGTTGGCAGCAGGTTTTCCCATAACCACTTGCTGAGGAGGCTGCTTTTCCTCTGGCAAATGTTTTCGATCCCTTGGTCAAGGATCAGGTGGCTGGACTGTTTGACTTGCTTGTTCCTGTGTCTTGTGTTCTGCTTTATTAATTCACATCCAAGTTTGTGCCAGTAATATATTTTTAAATTACTGTAGACCTGTAATGGAACTTGAGATTCAGGACTGTGAAGCCCCCAGCTTTGCTCCTGCTCCTCAGGACTGCGTTTGCCATCCTGAGGTTCTCTGCTTCTGTATGAATTTTGGATGTATTTTATTTCATTCTGCAAGAAATGCCTTTGGTATTTTTATTAGAAATGCATTAAATCTGTTTATCAATTTTGGAACTATGACCATTTTGACAATATTGGTTCTTTCTGCATAGAAAGAGGGGATATCTTTAAATTTTCTCATATCATTTTCCCTATTTGCTTTCAGAGTCCTGTACTTTTAACTGTAGAGGTGTTTCACTTCCTTGGTTAGGTTAATTCCTATTTTTTTAAGGTTAATTTCTTACTTTAAATGTTTCCTAAATATTTAATTTTAATGCTGTTGAAAACAGTACTGTTTTCCTAAATTCTTTATGCACAAGTTTACTATTGGTGCTTAGGAATGTTATTGGTGGTTGTGGTGGTGGTGACGGTAGTGATTGGTGGTGGTGGTGGTGGTGTGTGTGTGTATGTGTGTGTGTGTGTGTGTGTGTGTGTTTAATTTTCAACGATGCAGTTATGTAATTCAGGCTGGTTTTAAATTCTACATTGGCCTTAAACTCACAGCAGTTTTTCTGACTCAGGTTCCTCAAAGAACACTGAGATTACAGGCATGTATCACATATTCCTCTTGGGTGTCAATGTTTTTTTCTCACACTACAAAAAGCAAAGCTTCAGTATATAAGCTAATGATGAAGATCAAAATACTAAAAAAAAAAAAAAAACAAAAAACCCTCAAACCCAAACCAAATCACAGAATTAGAAAGAAGAAAAAAAAAAACCATGATCCCTAATTATTTTGATTGATATACTTTTTTTCTTATGTATACATTTTATTTATTATTTCAAAATAATTTAAATTGACACAATTTTAATTAATGTAGGGACAGATATCAGACTCAGCTCAACCAGAGTAAATTTTCATTAAATTTTCTCAAACTAAATCTGGCATAAATAATTATTTTTCCTGTTAAATGAAAGAATAAGATATGTAAATGGTTCCTGAACTACTTAGTACCATTTATTGTCTTGTAGACATCATGAACTTAAAATTTGATGAAGGTAGCAATGAGCAACAAGTGTTAAAGAAATGTGAGTGGGGGGGGATGGGAGGGACAGTGAGAGAGGGAGGGAGGGAGGGGCAGAGACAGAGTCAGAGACAGAGACAGACAGACAGGTGCACCGTCTCTGAGGCCAATCCCTTTTTCCAAGGTTTGCTTTTAGGAAGAAATAAATTGCTCATTTGCAGGGCTGATTAAAGTCAAATCTTTGTCATGTAATTAAAGGAGCCTTGACTAATAGCCGGAGCTCAGGGTGTTAAGTAAACACAATCTGTAAGAATCTATTTTTCAGCTTCCATTCCCCTTGACATCTGTCCTGAAAGAAGATTTAAATAGGAAATGCTGAAGTATTTTTGACAAGATGTAATAACAGATTTCAACAAATTCAGTGTGCTTCTTTGAGGCCTGGCATTGTGCTAAGTACTACGAATGTTAAAAAAGATTGGGGCAAGAAATTCCTCCAACTTTTGATATAACCACAACATAAGTTTGTGATTGGGTAATGGTGAGGGAAGAGGCAGAACCCAGAATTTTATTTTATTTTGTTTTATTTTATTTATTTATTTATTTATTTTTGAGACCGGGTCTCACTGTGTAGTTCAGGCTGGCCCTGAGCTCAGGCTCCAACTCACATCACAGCAATCCTCCTGCCTCTGCCTCCTGGGATAACAAATATGAGCCACCAAGCCAGCACTGTGGTATGTGGTACTGATTGCTGCTGGGAGATCAAACCTGGGCCCTTGAGCTTGCAAGACAAGCACCGGAAACACTGAGCTAAATCCCCAACCAGTACTCGTCTTTTAAAATGCCTTACTTGCTACACTGAGTAGTTGAGAGTTCACCCTAGATGCTACAATAAGGCACTTGAAACTCTCAGCCAGGTGAATGACACCATCAGACTCATGTATACATGGATGTAGTTGGTGATTCTCACCTTATAGGTAAAGTTGGAAATTTTTCTGCTAGTTAAGAGCAATTTCCATTTACTTTGGTATGAACCGTATATAGATCTGTCTGTTTTACAAAAGACCTCCTACTCTTTCTTAATTTTGAGAAACTGCATGTATTACAGATAATGTTGTATCCACAGTATAGCTGTATTCACACTGTATATACCTGTTCTTAGTCTCATTCGTATTTTTTATAGTTCAATTATGGCATATTTTTATTGTGAAAGTTCTTAGGTTTATATAATATAATTTTGCAGTCTTTTTTTTTCTCACTGCTATATTTTGAATCCTACTGAGGATATTTTCCTACTTTCAGATTATACATGAATTCACAAGTGTTTTTCTAATACAGTGTTTTCTTTTTTTCACACTCAACTCAAATATCTGATTTATTGGAATGTATCCTTATGATACAAAAAATGAATCCAATTTTATCTTTCCCCATATGGATATCCAGTAATAACAGTATTTATTTAAAAGTCTATCTCCTATCTAGTCATTTGAGATGCTATCTCTATCATACATTTAATTTCAATATGAAATTGCAATTAGTTTTTGATTTCCATTTTTCCAAAATAACATATGAAAGTGTTCTGGTGGCCTTATTTTGGTTTTTTGGGTTTTTTTTTTTTTTAAGTCTGATAGGGCTTTTCCTACTCATCTTTGTCCTCAATACTTCTCAGCTTCCTGGGTTTATATACCACAATCACTTATCTTTTTATTTCTAATGAGCTTTATATGTAGTTTTAAGTGTATACGATGGTTGTATAGACATTTAATTCAGATCAAGTTAAATTTACAAATTAGAATAAACTGATTTCTTTATGATGTTGTTCTCTCTTAGATTATTATCTGCCTTTCTAATAATTTAAATCTACCTCTTCTTCTTGAACTACTGTGTAGTTTGGCTTGTATGAGTACTGAACAGTTCTTGTTGAATTTGTCAAAATACATTTTTCTCTCTCTTGCATCTTCTATCATAAGGGAGATATATTCGTCAAATATGTATTTTTTACTGTTTTGTTTAGATTGATCTATGTATGTATACATCTATGCTATGATTTATACATATTTATTTTATATCTTATGGTTTTACCATACTATCTTCCTGTTTGATGTTATATTTTTTCCTATGGATTTTCTTCTTGAGTTTTCCAAAAATCCAATTACATCTTCTCTTAATAATTATAATTTATAAACATATGCTTATGCTTTAACTTTCTATGATTGGTTTAACCGTTGTTTTCTCATGTCTAACAATTATACTGGCTGGTGTTATGGATTGAATGTTGGTGCCTCTGCAAACATACATTGAAGCCATAGACCTCAAGGTGGCCCTATATGGATGGAGTAAGGAAGTAACTAAAGTGAAATGAGTGCATAAAGTTAAGGTCTTGCTCTGATAGCATGAAGGTCCTCACAGCGACTCCTCTCTCTGTCTATCACCTCTCATCCTATGTGCATAAGAAGTGGTCACAGGAAAATACAGCGATCTGGGAGCTATCTGTAATCCAACACGAAGCCTGACACCATGCTTGCTAGAACCTCAATTCTGTACTTTTAGTCTCCAAAACAGTGAAAAACTAAATTCTAGTCTTGTACATATCCAAGAGGAGACATTTTGTTATGGCAGTTGTATCAGTATAGTCTAGGTAGTATCTGCAAAGTAATACTGGATGTTAGAGACATACTAAGCATCTTTAGACTTTACCAAAAGAAAAAAAAATATGATGATAAGTGCAAACATTAGAGTTTCCGATGGCTTTTTGTGGTGTCTAGGATGAAGCTTCAAATACTCAGTGTAGCAGTTAAGCCACTGAAAGCATTTCTGTCTATTTCTGCACTGTTCCTCAGCTCTGCAACGCTGTTATGATTATGTCAAAAGTTTATCTTTTTGCACAAATTTCACATTAAATTTCTCATACATGGCCCTTAGTAATTTCTCTGTCCAGAATGGCCTTTCCTTAGTTTTCTGTTTGGCAGGGTGGATATACTGTAAAATCTAATCAATAGTAGAAAATAAAAAAGGGACTGAGGATTCAGCTCAGTGCTTTGCAAATACAATATTCTGAGTTCAATCCCCAGTACTGGAAAAAAAATTAAAATACAACAAGAAACAACAAAAAGATTATCTAAGTGACTATACAAGTCTAATAGAACAGCTTTATTAATTTTGAAGAGGATGTGAAAGTATATGCTAACATCATAAAATAATTACAGAACATTTCTAAAACCAGAGGGTAAGATGTATATTAAAATAAAGAACCCTTTATAATTCCAATAGGCAAGACTAGAGAAAACCTCTCCCTGACCCACCCTAATCAAATGCCAAAAATTCAAGATAAGTAAAGATTTTTGAAAGTTATTAGGGAAGTTCCAAATCACATATAAAGACAAACTCAGCAAAGGACTGCAGTTTTCTCATCAGAAAACATAAAGGTATGAAAGGCTTGGAATGATGTCTTCAAATGTGAAAAAAGAAAATTTCAAATCAAGGATACCATATCCTACAAGGCTCTCCTTTGAAACTGAAGAAGAAATAAAGCATAGCTACAATTTTAAAAGTACTGAAGAAATTTATGACCACTAAATACATATTGTGAAAAATAAAGTCATCCTAAATGAAAAGAAGACAAAAGCAAACAATATACCAAGGGGAAGAATAAATCAGTCTCACTGGATGAATAGAGATGTAAGTGAGAAACAGAAATTCAGCAAACAGTAAAAGGATAAAAATATTTCAAGTGCTTGTAGTCCATACTTTTTAATAATAACATCAATGCAAATGGCCTTAATTCTCCAATTAAAATACACAGAGAGGCAGATTGGATCAAAAAACAAGACCCACCTAGAGCTTGCAAGAAACACAATGGATCTGCAAGAAATACACAGAGTGAAACTGAAAAGGTGGAAAATATTACTTCATGCCACCAGGAATATTACATTTATATCTGACAAAGTAGGTTTCAAACTAAAATTGGACAGAAGAGACAAAAAGTTCACTGCATGCTGGTAAGGAAAATAATTCTCCAAGATGATAATTGTAAATATATTCAAGCTGAACATCTCTGCAACTGGTTTCATACAACAAATACTACTTGACATAAACACATGAAAGTTTACACCATTTTGTGATTAAAAACCCTAGTGAAAATAAGTGTAAGAAGATTCTAACTCAAACTACTAAAATCCTTTTATAATAAAACAGCAGAAGCCATCATGTTTAACAGGGGAAAACTGACAACGTTTTCTCTAGAATTAATGATAACACAAGGGCATCTATTCTCACCTCTCCTTTTAAATACCGTGCTTGAAACTTTAGCCAAAATGGCCAACTAAAGAAAAACTAAAAAGTATACTAGTAGGAATGTATAATTCAGGTTATCCCTATTGAAGGGGATATGATTCTTTCTGTGCAGAGACTGAACTGAAAAAATCCACCAGAAGAATTTAAGGTGTGATAAATTCAGTATAGTGGCAGGATACAAACTTTCCAAACAAAAATCAACAGCCCTTTTCATATACCAATAATGAACTCAATTAGATAATTAGTAAAATAATTCCACTCAAATAACTTCAAAAAAGTATTAAAAGACCTAATAACCAACCTAACCAAGCAAATGAAAGACCTCTAAAATAAAAATTGTAAAATACTGAAGAAAGAACTTGAAAAGGACATTAGAAAATTGAAATATTTCCCTTGCTCTTAGTTTAGAAAAACAAATATTGTGACAATGGTTGTATTGCTAGAATAGATCTCTAATATTAGCCATAAACTGGAAAAATCTTAAAATTCACATTAAATCAGAAAAAGACCAGAAGAATCAAAGCAATCCTGAGCAAAAAGAAGAAATTTGGAGGCACCATAATACTAGATTCAAGACTTGGTACTCAACCAACATGGAGCAGAAATCACATGGAACTGGTATCAAAACAGGCAAATAGAATAAGTTAAAAAAATCAATGAACTATATCATAAAAGCATCAAAAACATAAGGTGGAAAAAAGACTGCCTCTTTGCTAAATGGTGCTTAAAAACACACTGAAATTAGATTTTGATTCCTCATTCTATAGTAAATTGAAGTCAAAATGCATCAAAATGCATACTTAGATATGAGTAGACAATTTGAAATATCAGGAAGATAATATACCAGAAATATCTCGATCCATAAGCACAGACAAGAATTTCCTTAGTGAGACCCCAAAGGTACAGGGAGTAAAATCAAGAATCACAATGGAATAGCATCAAACTAAAACGTTTCTGAAACACAAAACAATTAGCGGAGTGAAGTGGTAATTTGCAGAATGCAAGAAAATCTTTGCTAGCTACACTTCTGAGATAGTTAATCTTGAGAATATATAAAGAACTAAAATAGTTAATCTTCAAAAAGCAACTATTATTTTGTTGTGCGTTTGTTCCAAATTCTCACTAAGGACCTGTAAAAATCACTACGAACACACATGCCACATCCTGAACATTAAGCTGCCTTGAAATTTCCTCCATCAAATCACAACTTTTGTTACCTTTAAGGTCAATCCCACACAAAATCTCAGGATATGGTAAAATGCAGGCCTTTTTTTTTTTTTTTTTTTCCAGAATGTAGACATATGGCTCTAGTCCAAGTCCCAGTAAAATCCTCATTCCCTCCTGAAATTTCATGAGCTCGGCCTTGACTGTCTGTGTTCCTATCCACTTTCTGATCTGAGCTCTGACTAAAATTGCAATCAAGTTCTACTTATATCATTTTAGAGCTCCTCTAAACTAAGTATATCTTTAAACCTTTCAAAACTCATCCTACAGGGGGCCGGGGAGTTAGCTCAGTGGTTCCGCCGCCTGTCTCGCAAGCGCAAGGACCCGGGTTCGATTCCCCGGTAACCACATAACAATACTGGGTGTGGAGACCCTCAACCAGTACCACTATACCACAGTGCCGGGCGTGGTGGCTCACGCCTGTAATCCCAGCACTCGGGAGGCAGAGGCAGGAGGATTGTGGTGTGAGTTTGAGGCTGAGCTCAGGGCCAGCCTGAACCACAAAGCGAGACCCTGTCTCAAAAAACCTAAAAAAATAAAATAAAATAAAATAAAGGTTCCGAACCACACTGACATGTATAGCACAGAAATGACCTTTTCTCTCTGCTACCAGTTTTCTGCATCAGTTCGTTTTCTGATAGTTGGGACAACATATCTCACACCTGTAATTTGAAAGGGTAGAGGTTTACTTTAGTTCATTCTTTCAGAAGGTTAAGGTCATAGTTGGCTGGCTGTAAAGGAAGAACACTGTGGTGGAAGTTAGAGTGGAGCAAAGCTGCTCACTTCATGGTGATTAAGAAACAGAGACCAAAGAGAGCACCAGGCAGAGGGAAAGCCTCCAAAGTCCTGTGCGCAGGGATCTCGCTCCTCTGGCAATGCCCTGTCTTCAATAGCACATTCAACCATGAACATTAGATTCATCCACTGCTGAGTGCAGAGGCCTTGTGATCCAATCAAGTACCCAGAAACTTAACTTAATCAAGTTAACTTGAACAGCAGACAAAAATAGGTGATGCAGTTGCCCTTACCACAGAGAATTTAAGAGAGTACTGATTTGAGAATATGTAAGATATTGATTTGTTAGGTCTGGATAGATTAGTGTTGAGATTTCTGTAACTTCTCCAACTAAAGACTTCCAGCACATAAGAATTTGTTTCCAAAGAAACAACCTTTAAAAGAATATGTTGTTGCTTTTGCTTTTTTGCTAGTTACTATGGTAAACAATCTTTAAGAATCATTTCACTCTAACTTAATAGGAAGCTAATACAACTATTATCACTCCAAAATTACAGGAAAAAATACAAGTCAGTGAAGTTATGTAATTTATCAAGATCCCTTAGCCAATGAAAGACCAAGTCAGTGCCCAGAACCAGGGTTTGTCTAAAGATGAAGGTCAATGTAATTTCCAAACTACACAGATTCCTAAGACTTAGAGATCAGCCACTGTGTTCATTGTAACTGAAATGAAATGCTGAAAATAAGTCAATTCCTCTTCAACAATAGATAGAACAATTGTGAGAAATGAAGTAAAAAAGAAAAAGCTGTGGGTAAAAGAACTGAAGAAGCAGATAGAAGAAGGAATCTAAGGAAGAGACGTCAAAGAGCAGCCAAAGAGAACAGAAGAAAAGCCAGGTGACAGCAGGCTGGGGCCCTGCGGCAGTCACCGAGCAGCGAGGCTAGCAGCAGGAAGGAGGGAACTGGGTCCATTTCCTGAGCTCCATTCATATTTTTTTTATTCCAAAAATTCCCCATGTTGATCAATTCTAATTCTTTTGATTTTTTATTCCTTGACCTTTCAAAAAGGTTATCTGATATGAAATATTACAGGATATCCACAGCTACATTAAGGAAACAAAAATCTGATAAAATTATCAAACAGCATGTATTCTGTTTGTCATGATAAGGAAAGAGTTCTGATAGTTCAGGGAATTTAGTCACTAAGGATCCTACTTGATAAATCTATGATATTATTGAAATACATTGTGAATCTTTCATCTAATGCAAGCATCACACAATTCATAAAGGGAGTTTCATTAATTAGAAAGATGACTCCTGGCAGATTTTGCATGTCAAGTTTTGTAATTAAGTGAGACTATCTTACTATGCCATATTTCTTTTTTGTCATTGTATACCTAAATTGTAATGGGGAAAAAATAGAAACAAAGCTTATGTAAATAGGGAGTGTGAGTTGTAGGGTGGGTAGAGGAGTGGGAAAAATTGAGAATCTAGTCATGTCATATAGTAGTACAAACTTTCAATGTTGAGTGTGATCATGATATGTATATAAAATATATGTATCTCACAATTTTTAAAAAATGAAAAAAGAATAAGTAACTAAGAATATGTAACCAGTACTCTGAGCAAATGAACACACAATGCATCACTTTTTTGAACTTTTTGCACAACTAGCTTCACGTAGCAAGCAAGTGTAGTACTTTTGCTTTCTGTCCTGAATGCCACCCCCTCCGTGTGAAGTGTAAGAGGAAGATCAGTGAAGTTATTTATTTGGCCTTGGTCGGAAACATGCCAGGGCCACAATGATATACATCTTCTTCATCATTTAAATTCAATTTGTTACACAGTTTTGTGACTCCACTTTATATTTCATAGAGTTGATAAGATTCCAGAACTGCTTTTAGAATCATCCATCTTTACAAAGAAAGTTCTAATCCTTCCATCTTTACATATGAAAAAATGTCACAAAAATCAGTCCTCTATAATGAATTCTTCGAGATCAGTTAGGATAGTGAGGATGAATGAAAAAAATTAGTTTCCACAGTTCGTCATTCTAGATGATGTTTCACTTCAGACAGTCCTTTTGAATATGGTAACCTCTGCCATCTAGTGGCTGATTTGTCTATCTGATGAATTAGAAACTGCAGTTTTTTGTACAGTAAATAGCAGAGAAGAAGATAAATTTCTGGCCATAGTACTCCTCTCATATTGTAGCAAAGTATGAAAAAAAAGACCTTTAGATCATCAAAGCTATATTTAGTGCTGAATGTGGGTTGACAACAATTTATTTCCTTTAGGCGTCTTCAGCTAAAGGAGAAAAAAAAATTAAAACAAAAGAAAAATAAGAAACTTTCTTGGAGCATCTCCTCTCCTTGCTCAGCATTAGATACATTTTATGTGCTGATTATTTCTAAATTTGCACCTTCAGTCCAATGTGTCCTTTGAACTCCAGCCACACACATCAGCCTGTCTGTTCGTCTGTCCCGCTCTGGTGTGTAATGTGCATCTGGTGCTTAACTTTCAACTTCCCCAGAGACTTCTTCTTCTCCCAACTAAATGGACAGCCTATTTCTCATCATTAAAACATAGGTTGTCTTTATTTTATTCATTAAGCCACTTCTCTTTACCTACACGAAGAGAAATCTAAGCCTCTACTACTGGTGGCTCAAGTTTAGGTAATATCTTTCTAATCAGCCTCCCTTTCTTTCTGTGGTTCTTTCTCCACACAGTAGCCAAAGTGACTTTTCCATGATGAGAATTATTTCACAAAATCTCCCTGCCTAAACATCATTATTGGCTTCGGAACACATTGTTTTTCAGGAGATTTTTTTTTTTTTTCTGATTTTGTTGAAACAAGGCCTCTCTCTGTAGCTCAGGGTGGCCTTGAACTCATTTTGTAAGCCATGTGGTCTTCAAATTCACAGCAACCCTCCTGCCTCAGCCTCCCAAGTTTTGGGGTTTTAGCCATGCGCCACCATTTCCAACTCAACACATTTTGAATAAAATCTTGCCGCTCCATAGAACTGCTCAGTACACTTGGAGGAAAGAGAGCAGAAAGAGGGGAGGGACTGAATGGGAGAATTTCCATTTCTCAGTAGTTTATTGAGTTATGTGATCACTATCTAAAGTTATTATTGTAAAATTAGATAAATTCTGCTAATATATTTATGTTTTAGTTTTAAAAGTGAAATTTTATTGTTGTACTAATATGCCTGAGGACTCCTTTTCTTAGAGGGAAAGTAGGATTGAAATTTAAATTACAAGAATTCTTGCTAATTCTTTTACTTTTAGATCTGATTTAGGACAGTAAAAAGGTACATAGACAAAAATGTATTTGTTTCTCTCTGTTATAATCATCTCACAGGCAAAAGTCAAAATGAGATTTGAATTATGCTTTGTTGATGTATGACTGATTGTTCTATAAGCAACTAAATGACATTTTGCCTTTGTTGATAAATATGGCATTGTTCTTTTGCCTACCAGGCATGAATATTGATAAAATCTAATTACTATCACTTTGGGGGAAATAAGCACTCAGAAGATCTCTATACTTGCAATAAAATAATACTACATCTCAGTAAGACTAGCCCTCTTTTACTAGATGCTTAGTAAACACACAGTGAGTGAATTTGTAAGTCATTCGTATTCTAGAATATACATGTTAAATTAAATAACTGTTTTATTATGAACGATTTAAAAGTGCTACCAAGTAGATGTAAGCATTTAATATAGATTGGTGAATTGGTAGATACAACTAAATGGTTATTGTTATAATGAAAGTTATTTTTATTGGTTGCAGCAATTTTTTTCCTGAGCTACCCATTTCCATTGAATTAAACACATTTAGAACCGTTGTCTCCTTTGAGGTTAAATGCAATAAAGACTCATTTCAACTAAGATTCATCTCCTTCCTTCTGAGGTTCAAAGACTTGAGAAAACTAAAAAATTATTATTTCAACAATTATTGAAGACAAGGATATAAAAAAAAGTATGAAAAAATAGAAGAGCAACACGAACTAAATTATCTTGGACAGATAGGACTGAGCTAGTTAGAGGGTTAACCTGGAAAGAATTACAGAAAGGGGAAACAGAAAATGCAACCCATGGGTTTGAATAGAAAACCACCTTAAGCACACTGCTAGCTTCAGGGAAGGAACGGGAATGTTGATAAGAAACGAAGCTCTTGTTGCACACATTAGCCAACCACAGAGACCTTTAAGCATCATGTTTAGACATTACCTTGTGAACAATGGAAATTCAGATTCAATGTGTGAAAAAAGAAAAGAATATTGCACCACGGAAGTAGATGGACAGACGTGTTCTCATGAAAATTAGCTAGGCACCTTAACTGTGACTTTTGATTCAGTACGTCTGGTGGGAGTCTTTTCACATAACAATAACCTATGGGATGTCTGCTGCCTGCTGGGCTGTGGACATACTTTGCGTACTAACATTTGAGGGAGATATTCTCTGGGAGTATCTAACAGAGACAAAATGGAGGTAGTGTTACCATGGAAACTGTTGTAGCAGTTTGGGTGAGAGATGATGAGGGCCTAAGCCAAAACAAGGATGCTAAAGATATTCTGGGAGCAAATTTTTAAAAAAATTTAGGTGTGCTTTTTCTTTTTTCCCAATATTTCTAATGAAAAACTGAAGCATACAAAAATCATAAATACTTCTACAGTAAAGACTCATATACTGTCACCTAAATTCTACAATCACCAATTTATTATATTTGCTTTACACCATTTCTGTGTATCTGTTCACCCCTCTATCCATTCATGTATTTATCTTATTTTGAATTTATTTCATTATAAATTGCATACATTATATACTTCTTGATTAAAGATATTAAGACTGAAATGTGGAATGCCTTATTTCATTTAATACTGAACTAGAAATATTAACTTAGAAGTTATATAATATCGGAACTAAGCATTGTGCGTATACATAAATAATATCTATGTATTGTGAATTAATACGCATGTGGAAGTAATACCCTATCAAATGTCAAGGTTGGAGACATAGAAGTCATGAGCTCTAAGTTAAAACTAATGAAGCAGACAAGGCTGCTCAGAGACAGTGGAAAAGGAAGTGAACTGAGGGCACCTTCCTCAGGAAAATGACCTTTCAGATGTGTTGGGGGAAAAACATAAAATTAAAGAAAGTAGGAAGCATTAAAAAAGAGAACTGTCAGGGATGAGATGGGTAAAAATATTTCCTTGCAAATCTCCTCACTGTTAGAGAATATTGTGATTTTTAAAAGACTGATGCTACACTTTATGATACAATACATAAAAACTGGCACTGTAGGACTATATTTACATTTAAGAATGCTGACACCACAACTTTAGTTACTAATCTAAACTGCACTCTGTTTTATTTATCTATCTGTAGAAGCAACAGCCACTCAGAGAAGATTATGCAAAACCATTTTCTCAATTCTCACATGAAGGCAAACTCTTTCTTGTTTTGCTTACAGTGGGAACTAGAACATACTTGCTTTTTCTCTTCATTGAACAGGCTTGCTTTTTCTCTTCATTTCTGATGTAAAGAGGCCTTTTCTTCTTATAAATCATTAGCCCTCAGGTACATATTTACAATGCAGTGAAAGTGACTCCTTACTAACTTCAGGGAACTACATAAGATGTGACACCAAAAGATATATTTTCACCTTAAATTTAAAAAGAAACCTAAAAATAGTCAGTAACATACATTTAGTATATTATACTTTATCTGCATAACTTCTTAAGGCAAAAAAGGAAAGAATTAAAGAGCGGAAAATATCAGAAAGATATTAAAGGATGGATGGCAAGAGGGAAAACTATGTCAGAAATCACACAAA
The DNA here is from genome assembly GCA_004026965.1 of Petromus typicus. Taxonomy (NCBI): domain Eukaryota; kingdom Metazoa; phylum Chordata; class Mammalia; order Rodentia; family Petromuridae; genus Petromus; species Petromus typicus. Next base: position 29,870 of record PVIR01008892.1, on the reverse strand, counting down.
AGAAAATAGAAGCTACCAAGGAATTCCACAAGAAGAATAAAAATGTGCTCATTGGAAACCATCTGTTGTCTAGAAGGTGTACTCAAACTTCACTGTCGAGGGCTAGGCAGTATTTTTGACTTCTTTTCTGTTGCAGCAAACTTTGCAGCTTTCAAGGAATCATACATGATAACTAGATAACCACACATGGCTGTATCCAGTGAAGCCTTACTTTAAGGGTCGATATCATTTTTGTAAAAACTAGACAGTAAATCCCAGCTTTGGAGGTCAGATATACTCCTGCCACATATTTTTCTTTGCTGTTGTTTTAGTTTCACAACACTTTCAAAAGGATTTCCACCTCAGGTTCAGTAGTTGACTGTACACAAAAAGAGAAACACTTTATATGTGCTGGTTTATTAGAAAGGGTCAAAAGGAACAGTTCAAAGGAGGAGCTTTATAGGACAACACATGGGGAATCTTGAGGGTCTTGTCCGGGTGTACACCCTCCCAGGAAGTGTTCACCCACTCAGAAGCTCTCCGAGTGCCATCCTTAGGGGACTGATGGAGTCATTGTTAATTGGACATGATCAGCTAAATCACTGGCCATTGATGAGTAAGTCCATTTCTAGCCCTTCCCTCCTCCCTGAAGGTTCAAGGAGAAGTAGGTTCAAAGTTCCGATCCTCCAGTCATGCTCTGGCCTTCCAAGCTAGCAGCCCATATCTAGAAGCTATCAGAAGAAACCAGTGACCAAATGATGTCATTAGTGCGCAAAGGCATTTTTACAACCTGGAGTCTCCAGGAGTCTTACACTAGCTGGTGTCAGAAACTGGAGACTACGTCCCAGTATGATAAGAAATCATGGTCCTATCAACCCTGTGGCTTGGGAAATGCTAGGAGTTTTAGGAGGTCTAGGTCATGAATGAGCAGAGGCTCAATATATATTTATTTTTTTATTTTAATTTTTATTATGACATGTTTGCAGTACATAACTACATTCAATGTGGGGAGTTGGTACACATACCTTTTTTATAGCCCCTTCTCTTGTTACTTGATCTCTTGTCCTTTTCTGCAAAAAATTTCCTGTTTCCTATGGTCCATCTGTTATTTTGCTCTTTATTTGTATTTTGAATTTTTTGTCTTTGAGAAATCATGTGATATTTAATCTTGCGTATCTAATTTATTTAATGTAACATTAAGGTCTCTAATATTTATGTTTTTAGTAGTTGTGTAGCTCTTTCTTGTTGATTTTATTTTTTTTATAAACCTTTAAAAATGTTCACACTCTCTGCTATAAAAGTGACCACAGACAGATTTTTTCTAGTGTCAGTAGTTTGCCTGGCCCCTTGGCTAGAACATGCTATTTTTTATCTGAATCTAATTTGATGGTAGGAATCTGCAACTCTATAGCTTGTAAATAATTATATATCACAGAATAATCCTTATCTGTGGATATGACACCCAAATTCCCTTCCATAAAAATCCAACTGAATTTCTTCACTAACTTTAAAAGAAACTTGCTTTTCCTACATGTGCAAGTTAATGCTAATATTCCTAACTTTTAACCACATCTGTTTTTCTGGGAGGGGGTCTAGCTATGTTGCCCAGGCTCAAGCGAGTCTCTCACCTTCACATCTCAAGTAGCTGGTACTACAGGCACACACTGCACAGCCCCCAGTTAAATGTATCTGTTGTTTAGATTCCTACTGGAAGTGACAGTAGTATTTTACCAGTTTTCTCATTAAGCCACAACATTTTGATTCATTTTTAAATTTATGCTTTCAGCAAATTATACTTTACTGGGGAAATAATCTTTGTACTCATACTCACTCCACTCCAAGTGAAAAAAACTTATCTTCCATTTCCCTAAGAAAACAGACACCTTGGAGATGTGAGTTCGCTTACTTTCCTGTTACATCTACAAAGCACAAGTGGTGCTGCACCTACCTAGCAAGCACAAGGCCCAAGTTCGATTCCCAGTACCAGAAAAAGAAGCTGCCCAAATTTTCGCATTTTCCTTCTTTATCTTCCCTTCTTACAGTGAAAGAACTGTCTCTCTAGGATATATATATATAACAAATCACCAAATCTCTGGATTATCTCCCTCTAATGTCCTAAGAGGTCTCACTTGACCAGTTCTTCAGCCCCATCGGCCTTCACTATTCCTGTGTTTCTGCTGGTTGCCTCCTAGCAGCATGGGCCAGCAAGAGAGTACATCATTTCCCTTCGAGAGCTGTTACATGAGACCACTGCCTTCTTCACCTTTCACTCGTATCGCTTACTCCTCAAACTCTCATGTGCTGTCTTCTGTGTCAGTGTTCTTATATTTGCTCTACAGGGACCACTAAATGCAGTTTCCTTGCCTTCGTGCCTTTGGCAGTTTTAGATGCCTTCCTGTACCACCTTTCCTTGGCTTTGAAATAGTTGGCCCACTCTTCTTTGTCTGTATTCTTATAGTCTTTGCTGGTCTTGTTTAAGGGTCTTCCTTTTTCCTGTCTTTATTCATTTGAAGTTAGTATTCCTCATGGTTTCATACTGACCCCTCTTTTTTCCTTACACTTCTCATTTTCTCTAAGCCATGGATTCTACTCTCTCATGACTCCTATTATCAAATATATGTGGATAGCTCTATTTTCTCCCTATACATGGGTCTCAATGCATTTGCCAGATAGATCTATTAGCTGTCCTTGAGGGTCCTCAAACTCAACATGTTCTGAATGTGAATTGCTTTTCTTATCACCATTTTTTTGGTGTATGGCTTCTACTTGTCTGTGTTAGTAATCTTAGATACTGTCTTTGATTCTGTACTCCACCTCATTCTGGTCATACCATTACCCCTATAAATAATAACTTCTAAAGAGCTGCTCAAATTTTCTAGGTTTGTCCTCTTGGTATAATTATTGGATTACAGTTAACCTTGACCTTCAGTTTTACTGTGAAAGGAGCAAAAATTCTTTTTTAAAAAATGCATTCAATTGGTAATGTTAAAGCCCAAATCCAGCTACATCATTCTCTTTATCAAAATTCCTTCATGTTGCTCATTCATACGTATAAAGTTAAAATCTGTCAAAAAGTGAAGGATTACATCTGTGGCCATTTGCCTATGACAGTTGAAGTAAAGCTTTTAGGCCCAGGATAATATCCACTAGTTCCCCCTCTAATTCAAATATCTCAAATGTCCTGGTTCAGACTATAACTTACATTGTAACCCGACATATAGAGCTCTTCATAGTCAGATTTTGGCTTAAGTCTTTGGCATCTTCTCTTATTCATTGTTTTCTTTTTCATTCAAAATTACCAAAGCAGCCATGCCACCAGGCTGTCTCTCACACAGGCCTTTGCATTTTTATACCTTCTCTTTGCCTCCTTGACTTCTGCTTACCCTTCAGACATCATTATAGATGCCCGTGCTTAGCCAAACCCTCTCTAAACTTCCTTCCTCATAACAGACTGTGGCCCTTCTGAGTGATTCCATTCTCTTCTGTAGTTACTGTCACTGTGGCCTTTTTATGCTAATGCTTTCCTATTATTTATTTCACCTTTACAAAATAAATTTACATTTTGAAGAGAGCTGACTTGTGCATAATTGCATTTCTACCAGCTAGCAGTTTCAAGAATAAACAAAAGCCAAAGTGTTTCTTCATGAACTGTAACAGAGATTTTAATCAGTTTGAACAAAGTTTTAATGTAAACTTAGATGTATTTTTATAAAATTCATTTATTTTAAGATTTAATAATCAATGCTTATTCAGCCTTATGTCTTTATTCACTATATTTATACTATCAAATTTTACCTTTAGAAAAATAGAATGTAAAATGAACCCTGTAATTCACTGAAGAAAACAGTTCTAAAATCCTTTGGATTTCTCCTGTTGCTGTAATGTTTTTAATTACTTCTCTCAGAACTATCAGGCTATGGTGGCTTCAAGTATAAAATTATATAACATAACTTGGCAGCTTTCGATTTATTCCTACCAGCTTAGATAATTAATGTGCTAGTCAACTTTGTCATTACTCAGATGCAATATCGAGCACCTAAAACTTAAAATACTGCTTTAATCTTTATTTCATGCACAGCTGGCTCCAAAGAAGACTTCATGGCACAGGAGAGCAAAACTGCTTAGTTCCTGGTGACTGCTGGGAAGTGTAATGGGAGGAAGGGAAGAGTTCAGAAGAGGTGGGAGGCAAGAAATGACCCCAGGGCCAGGGATTTAGCTCAGTGGTTCTGGCATCGACCTGACAAGTGCAAGGTCCCAAGTTCTATCCCTCAGTACCACATTCCACAGTGCCGGGCGTGGTGGCTCACACCTTTAATCCCAGCACTTGGGAGGCAGAGCTGGAGGACTGTGTGAGTTTGAAGCTCCCCTGGACTACATAGGGAGCTCAGGGCCAGCCTGAACTACAAAGTGAGACACTGTCTCAAAAAAATAAAACAAAAAAAGAAAGAAATAGATTCCAAAGCCATGCCTCCTCCTCCAACACAGAAATGTCAGAAATGAGGTCTTAATGCTGTTTATTAGTAAGCATTTAGTGATTGTCTTAGTTACTTTTTTTATTGCTAAGGTAAAAATGTTAAAAGAGGAAAGATTTAACTCACAGTTTGGAGAGGTTTCAGTTTGTTGTCACATGTTTCCAAGGTGCTGTGCTATGACAAAGGGGCTCTGCAGAAAAGAAACAATGAAAGGCAAAGTGGGGCAGGAAAAGGCAGCAAGCAACAGACAGCCAGTGGCTCCCTTCCCTCCTCATATCTTATCCAGTCTACCTGTCTTCAACCAGAGGGCAGGGTGCCCTTACTCCTACCCTGAATTATGCCAAATTAATCAGTGAACTAATTTAATAATAATACATCCTTAATTCCAGCATCATACACGCTAGATCCAGCTACCTCAGAGAAAGCCCCATCCATTAACACATGAGGCCTTGGGGAACATGTAAACATAAACCATAACAGTGATTTTTAGCAGTAATGACAAATTAATCAATGTCAATATGAAAAATTAAAAAACCCACAAGTTTCTAATAAAATGCTGGCTTCTGAAGTGTGCTGTGATATAGGCCAACAACAGTATTTTGGTCAAAATTTGTATTCAAAATAGAGTGTATTTATAAAGTTACTATACACAGTAGCATCACTAGGGGTCACATATTTATTAGTCTCTTTCTTCTTAAAGAAGTTAGTCAGCACAGTTAGGAAATAGCGGTAATTTTAACCAGTTTTGGCAAAGCAAAATGGAACTTTTATCACATATCATATTTTTGGAAATGAAAAATATAAAAATTGAGTTATACTTGGCTATCTGTTATCCCTACTATAGAGAATACAATTTTTAGGTTTATCAAGTGGCTTATTTTAGGCTAAACAAGATGATGTTTGTATGAGAAAGTTTTTAATATTTTAAAAATCAATAATGTCATAATGTCAAATTTAGGCAAAGTCCAAAAATCATTAGTATTGTTCCTTGCAATTTTTATCAAAAACATTTTGTATTCATATTTTATGTTGGTAGACTAAATTTGTCAGCATTCCATTATCTATCCAAAAGCAAGAAAACCTCTCTTCCTGTGTCACATAATCCCTTGTGCTAGAGTGATGCTATCACACCACAGCACACAAGTTATGTTAGCATGACATGCCCTGTACCCTTCTATGGGACGATAAATTTCACATAAATAAATTGTTTCTGCTCTGAAAACCTGACTGTGTCTTCTCTAGAATGGACTCCAGAGCTATGATTCCTAAAGACTTAAAACCTAGTCCACAAATTAGTGTCAGCGAAGTAAGGGAAACTAGGGAAATAAAGCCAAGCATTATGAAGCTCCACTTCGTTTAAAAAATCATTCCTTAATTTAGGATAGTGCTGTTCTTATTTGGTTACATGATAGCTTTTTATTTTAGAAATACTGATTGAAGCATACCTCTGTTGTTTTTATTTATCTTTCTTTAAAAACTTGCCAACTGGATATCAATTTATTTTTTTTAAATGTCACATGTTTATGTATCAAATGTATCCATGTTTATCAAATTGGAAACCACTACTATTTTACAATATGAATTTATAAGTAAATTAAGTTAGAAATTTTAAAGCTGCGAATATATTTTATAAATATCCTCATGCACATATATAATCTACATATATGATATGACAAATTATTTCATAGCAGGAAAGGGTATTAAAGTGGGTGCAGTGTGCACACTTACAATCTCAGCACTTGGGAGGCTGAGGCAGGAGAACCATTGCAAACTCTAGGCCAGTGTGACCTACATAGTGAGTTCAAAGCCAGTCTGAACAACTTGGAGAGACTTTGTCTCAAAAGAAAAAAAAAGACAGAAAGATAAAAGAAGAGATATTAAAACAAAGCTAAAATAATGGAAGCCTATCACATCTCACTGATTCTATTGATTTTGTTACTTAATGCCAAGTTCTTCCAGTTTAAGTTTTAAACTCTTACTCTTTTTTTTTTTTTTTTTTTTGAGACAGGGTCTTGCTTTTGTGGTTGAGGCTGGCCCCGAGCTCAGCCTCAAACTCACATCACAGCAATCCTCCTGCCTCTGCCTCTCAAGTGCTGGGATTACAGGCGTGAGCCTCATGCCTGGCACTGTGGTATGTGGTACTGGTTGCTGCTGGGGTGAGTCTCCACACCCATTATGGTATGTGGTTACTGGGGATCGAACCCGGGCCCTTGCGCCTGCAAGACTGACGCTGGAACCACTGATCTAAATCCCTGGCCTAGTTTTAAACTCTTTTAACCTGCTTTTTAATAGGTTCTTTCTGTTTACTCTTGGAGATAGGATTATTTTATTCTGCTTTAATTAGGAAAGTAAATCTGTCCAAGAGCTTCTAGTTAAATGGTGTTACCTATATGCTAGTGAAGATACAGAGAACTCTTATAAACTGTTGATATGAATGTAAATTAGTATAGGCATTATGGAAAACATGAGGGAAATTCCTTGAAAGACTAAAAATAGAACTATCTCATGAATCACTACTAGACAAAAATTTTTTTAAAAAGTGAAACCATTATAAAAAAGTTATTTCACTTTTGTGTTCACTAGCCTTCCACTGATATGATAAAATACCTGGGAAAAGTTATCTAAAAAAAGAAACATTTATTCTGGCTCTAAATTTCAACAGACTCACTCCATGGTTTACTGTCTCCATTGCTTTTAGACCTGTCATAAGTCAGAAACATGGCGGAAGGGTTTGAAAATGGAGTGCTGCTCACTAACTGCATGGAAGCCTGGAAGAAGAGTAGAGAGAAACGAAGGGACTGCCTGAAGATACAGTATCAGATGTACTGCTCCACACTATGATCCTTTTTTCAACAAGGACACAATGCATCATTGCTTACATTGCCTCTGAATAAGGCTGATCAAATTATCTCTCTGTTGGATTAACATATTGATAGAGTTAGAACCCTCATAACCCATCACTTTCCAAATGCCTGTCCTATGTGCATAATAGCTTTTGAAGGATGTTCTAGGTTTAAACCACACAAACTCCCTTTGTTTTGTGATATGTTGATTGCAGAACTACTCTCAATAGATACCATATGGAATCACTGTAGATACTTTCCATGAAATTCATGATCATTTCATTACATACATTTAACCAGAAATAGAAATCTTGCAAATTTTCACTCATTTTTGAACAGGAATAAGTTAGCCTAACAAGAATGAATAAAACAGTGGTCCACGGAGACTGGAGAATTTAGGATGTTTAAGGGTGGTGGACTAATTGATCTGACAGAAGAAAATTTAAGGTAACTCAATGTTCAGCTGGTAATATGAGTACTGATGACTGCATTTAGCCAAATGTACAGTGAGAATCAAAGCAAAGATGAATGCCAAATTCTGTGGAAATTTTTCACTTGACCCAGAAAGGAAGTGTCTGTGCAACTGGGGCCAAGAATAGTGCAGTTGCTGAAAAGATAAGAGAAATTTAAAATAAGCCAAGTACTTTGCACTGAAAATATACAGATGCCTTGAGTCCATTACAGGAATTGGTCATGCGCCACTCATTGCAGACTTGAAGGGATAAAATGGTAAACTACTTTGAAAAGTTTTGCTTTAGAACTCCAGGGCCACCTGCTCACCTAGAATTAGAGATTATCCTCAACTTCAGCCAACCAAGTCCTCAAAGGCTGCTGCATCTTTGGTCCAAAGGGTTCCAGCTACTGCTTGAACTTACAGCAGAGGGACAGGTTTGTTCCTAATGTTCTGAATTCCAGAATTATAGGGTTACAGAGATTTCTACTTAACTTTCAAAGGAAGCTTAAGAGGATAGAGAACCTCTCCCTGAGAGGGCACTTCATGAAGCTATGAGAGTGAGGCCCAGGTGCAGTGGAGATCTCAGGAAGCTGGAGATATAAGTAATGTGGAATATCTACCAGAGAAAGCCACAAGAAAGGAGTAGAGCCAGGCAGTGGCAATACCATGTGGACTGCCATTGGTAAAGCGAGAGAGGCAGGTTTGCCAAGTCTTCAAAGCACATATTTGAGCCTCATGTACCTTATTTGCAGAACCTAGACTAAGGGATTTAGTGTTTTCCCAGGTGAGCCCTATTTTTGCTTTTGTCTGATTCCTTTCAATGTCATGTATTCCCCCTTTTAGAATGGGAATGTTTACCTGTGTCATTTTATGATGTAAATCTTTCTAATTTTTTACAAGGGCTCGTAGCTGAGTTTGACTTTAGTCTCATAAATCTTGATTGTTTTTTGGACATATTAACAAACTTTGATATATTTTTTTAAAAAAATAAGATACATTGATGCCTTGTAGTCTGTTTTAAAGATGATTACTACTTTTCTGTAAGATGAATAATCATAAAGTGTTTTGAATAGAATGGCTTGTCTTTTGACAGAATCGCTGAGTGCTGAGTGCTGTGTTTGACAATACCCTACAGGGAAACACTGTTTAAAGCAGGAGCCTAACAAAGCAACTATTATAGTGACCAGCAAATGGTTAGTTCTCATATTATGAAAGTCGTCATCAAAAAGTGAGTGTGGTGAGATTCTAAGTATACCATGTAGGTGGAACTCAGAGCACTTTATAATGAATGGGATGTGGATTTTGAGAAAAAAAAAAAAGTATTTGTGAAGCATTCCATAGTATTTTCTTTGACTAGATGGAGAATACAACAGCAGCTAACTTAGAAAAAAAGATGTAGAAATTTTAGTTTTTGCATGTTTGGATGAAACGTTTATTAGACATCTATGCTGAATTTCAATTAGACAGGTGAGCGTGTGAGTCAGAAACTCAAGAAAGAAAAATGAGAAGTCTGAACTGAAGTTCTACATTTTGAAGTCATTAGTATACTGGTGATTTTTTAAAGCATAAAGTGTTGGATAAAACCATAGAAAGAATTCTGAAGATTGAGCTCTGTTAAGAGCTGTTAAGAGACTGGGAAAATGAGAAAGGAACAAGAAAAGTGACTATAAATGCAAACAAAAAAACTGGTGGAGTCCTAAAGGCTACAGAGAAGCATGCTTAAAGCAGAGTAAAAGGATACTTCAAAGGTAGCAGTTCAATGAAAAAAAAACAAAGACTAGGAAATGATCACAAGCTTTAATAGCTTAAAAGTCATTTACAGCCTTGTCCAAAGTAACTTTAATGCAGTAATGGAATGAAAACATTTGAGTTACCTTAAGAAAGATCAGAAAGAAAACCATTAGAATCAGTAAGCACTGATAACACTTTTCAGCTTTCTCCAAATGCTGACCTACTGTACATGCAAAACAATCTTTTGGAATGGAAGATGCAGAAGGAAGTGACCCAAAGAGTTTTTGTCTTAAATAGGAAGTTACACCATATTTATATCTTCATGCAAATGCTCTAGTAGGCAAGGAAGAATGCATGATGCAGAAGGCCGATAATTTATAGGTCAATGGCTTTGAATTAATACATCAATTCAATGGCTTTGAATTAAAGATGGAAAGGATAGGATCTGATCCACGAATAAAGGAACAAAACCATTGATAAAGTTTTCTCCATAAAGAGGGGAAAGCAGAGCAAATGGTCAGGTTGATGTGTAGCTAAATGTATGCATGATGACATCCTATGTGTTCTAACTGCTCAGGGGAGAGTGAGGAAGGAGGTAGAGATCAGGGAAGTCAGCAGAGAAGGGGGACTGAGGCCCTGAGATTGGCTCTGAGACTCCAGTGTGTTTGCCAGACAACACCTCAAAGTGAGTGGTTATATTCTAGAGTAAGACCAGTTGTCATGGTAATAGTATTTCTTGAGGTCCATTCTGATGAACAGATGAAGATGCAAGTACATAAGGAATTGAGGGTAATATAAGTAATTTTTTAAAGGGTTATGATAACTGGGTCTCACCTACCTTTGGATATCTTATTTGTTCAATTGAGAAATGACTGTCCCATTGGATTTTTAAAAAACCATTGAATATGAATGCAAAGTCAAAATTCCACTACTCAAGTATTATACAGCTTTCACTGGAAGTAGGTAAAAGGTAAGGAGCAGTAGCTGGGGTCCAGAAACTAAAATGATTAGTTAAGACCAATGTAATTTGCTTAATTTTAAAATTAATTTTTGTATAGTCCTAGTTATAATCTTGGAACTTGGGAGAAATTCCCAGGTTGGCAAGAAAGAATAAGAACAAAACAAATGTCTGACATTTGTGATCTGTATCTTTACCATAGGAAGAATATTCAAAAAATTGAGGTATAGTGTTTCAAGTATTTGTCAGTTATTAAAAAATTCTAACTTCTATCAAAAAATCAGTTTGCTGATCTTCAACAGATACATTTAACTTTATTTTTTTAGCATAGACTACCCTCATGGTCATTTTTAGCCTAAAGCATTTTGTATATAAAATTGACATTCTGAAAGACACTTTATGTGGAGAAAACTATATTTTAAATATTTGTTATAAAGCACATTCAGAAGGTCACAGAATCATTTTTGTCAACAGATGGATTATTATTATTGTACAGAAGAAACAAAAGCAGAAGGAAAGCCTAATGCTTTTTTCAATAAATACCAAATATCTTGTTTTTTAAATTACATTTTGAAGAAAGTCATTCCCCAAATATCTTTTTCTCTGAATCAGAAAAGCCTAAGGAAAAATATTGTGTTTTAACAAACAGCAGTTTCTCAGCTTTCAAAACCGCGGTTCACTTGACACAGTTAACTTGGAATAAGTACAGGTACAAGTTGCAGGTTTATGGAATTTTCATTGAATTGGCTCATGAAGTTAAACCGTTCACAGTGCTATCTATGTATCTTACACACTGTAAGCCTACCTGGTGGACCAATAAGTGAAGATACAGCATATTCTCCTCTTTTCTGTGGGAAATTGTGAGATATTCACTTTGAAATAAAAGGATTAGTTTCTCCTCATAACCAAGTCAGAATTACTTCCTTGTGCCCAGGTTTAAGACATTTTATATGAGCAAAGTGGAAGCAAGAAGTAGATACCTTCCCTTTTGCTATTCCTTTTAGTCCTGAAACTATAGAAAGAGGCACGAAACCAAATACAAAGGTGCACATTGGCTAAGTGTCACTTCAACAAAACCCGTGCAGATAAAAACAGCTGAAGACATAAGGAGACTGAAGACAGTAGAAATTAGAGGTGTGCTATGGGTGTCTACTGCCATCATTTGTATTTCTGTGGTCAAGATTCAATTCAGTCACAGTTTAGACAACTCCCTGTAAACAATACTCACAATTAATGCTACTCCGGAGCCAGGGAATTCTTTTGATGATCTCTAAGTGACTGGTAATAGTACCGCCTAAAAGGCCACGTTGCTAGGTAACAGCGTGTCTCCTTGGTCACAGCGAATCCATGGAAGACCCCCAAAAGTGGACTGCTTTCCTCTCCCCTCCTGGGAACGTGCTGAAAAATGTCTTCGGAAAAACAGCTTTATCAGAACGACAGGAAAGTTTTTCCAAGAGCAAGACATGTCTGAAAGGTAAGAAATGAGATTAAAAGTAACCTTAGTCATTATTTGACAAAGAGAGGAAAAGGGCCAAAGGCACATAGATAGTATTACCAGATTAGATTTCATTTAAAGATGTAAAGTCATGCAGTGTGCCTTACCAGTGATGGCTGTTTGACAGAGAAACAAACACAAACATAACCTTTGTCCCAGCACCATGCAGATGGCTACAAATGCAAGCAGCCTTTTGTGTTAAAGAGAGGTGAGCTTGCTCTCCTAATGATGATATGTCTGTAGATACACAGGACTCTTTAAAATAGTCTGTATAGGGCCGGGGAGTTAGCTCAGTGGTTCCGGCGCCTGTCTTGCAAGCGCAAGGGCCCGGGTTCGATTCCCCGGTAACCACATAACAATACTGGGTGTGGAGACCCACACCCAGCAACAACCAGTACCACATACCACAGTGCCGGGCGTGGTGGCTCACGCCTGTAATCCCAGCACTCGGGAGGCAGAAGCAGGAGGATTGCTGTGATGTGAGTTGGAGGCTGAGCTCAGGGCCAGCCTAAACCACAAAGCGAGACCCTGTCTCAAAAAAAAAAAAAAAAAAAAAATAGTCTGTATAAATTTCAGGGGGGTAATAGACAAGACTGATAAAAGTAGATCCATTAATGTTAACTAGAGAGGCTTAAATAAAACTACCACATAAAAAGACACAGCCCATTCAGGCCACAAAACAGAGGACAAGAGGACAGAACCTAACCCTTGTTTCTGGACTCCTACATGTGATAGCTGCCCTATATGTGTTTTTCAAAGTGTGCTGTTATTTAAATAATATCTAAGCATGGAGTTTGAGGGTTCCTTGAAGTTGGAGGAGGGTACTTTATTACAGTGTGTAACCTGGCCCTTATCTTTTAAAAAGTAAGATATGTTTTTGGTTTTTAAAAGTACATTACAGTTTTACAGAAGTATAAAACTTACCGATAGTTTTCCACTTAGTGCTTATTTGAGAAAAATTTGCTTAGGAAGAGGATTAGAGGCCAAATAAGTGACACAAGTTCTATTTTTGTTTGCCAACCATATGTTTTTTAAGCACTGTCCAAATATTATGTTGATTTTAATGTTAAAAAATCTAAACAGGTCATAACTCGGAGAAGTCTCCACGCAATAGCATACCTTTTAAATGGGTAGAAGTTCTGTGCAAAACTGTGAAATTCATTTTTGTCTAGTTGCTAAAACCTTTTAATACACTATACCGAGAAGAAATTTATCTGTGAGCTCTGTATAAAATGATTTTTGTTATCAGTGTTGCTTTCAAGCAGCAAACCTGTACAAAATGATTTAGAGACAGACAGTATCCAAGGTGATACGGCTTAAATCTCAGTCTGCAAATTTTGCATAGGAAAGGAAGCAAACAGGAAGGGACTGGTGAAGGATAAAGAAAAACAGGGAGCAAAAAAATGAAAGGAAACAAAACAAAATGAAGGAAAAAGGTTTTCTCAGCCCCTATATTACTAATAACATTGCTGTGCTTGATAGAACAAGAACTGCATTCTGCCTCCCTAGAACAATATTGGTTTCATGTCCTTTGGAGAGATCTGTTCTTATTCACCAGGCCTACATCACATAGTTTCTTTTAGCATCTATATTCTTCTCTATTACAGTGTCATTTGTAGTTAAATGTTCAAAGTTTTAACAATACAGGACCTACTACAGTTTCCTCCAGTGTTTATTAAAAACCTAAGTAAAAACGATGTGTGTTGTTATAATTCAGTTGTATAAATTTCTATGTTTAATTCCGAAAGGGGATATAGAGATATTTGGTTCCTCTGTCTTCATTTTGATATTTGGATATGTCTTTTGTTTTTACAAATGTCATTGAATTCAGTCATAGACACAGAAGTCTTTAATCCTCTAGAGAAAGATTATAATTATTGTTCAACTTATTTGTACTTTAGCTTGGGACTTTTTGGTATTTGTAAGACTGAGCATAGGGCTGAAACAATGAGTACATGCAAATTTTATAAAAATAAAGTGTGTCACTACAATTGAAATCTAACTTATTCAGGTTAAAGTACAAAAAAATCTAATCATAGTTGGATATTTTTTCAAAATTAAAATGTATTGTTGTATAACAACAATCTACTTTAAGGCATATTTGTTAAAATCCTACACTTTAGGATAACTGAAATATTTTTGGAATATTTTAAAAACACTTTTTCAGAAGAAAATGTGATTTTGTTTCTTTTATATGAGAAGTTCAAAATAGAGATAAAGAGGAAAAAAGAGATAATTGGAAGTAGGGAGAGAGATTGTCCTCAAGGGCAGAAAGGGGTCAAGAGATGGCAGGAACAGGGGGCGAAAAGAAGAATTAAGAAGAGTTATGTACATTTGCATAAATTTCTCACACAGAATGGAAGGAATAGGTCCTACAAACATGTACCAAAGGAGAAAAAAGAAAATGGGTCAAGAGACAGCGAAGAGGGGACGTGGGAAAGGGAGGGCCTGAGAAAAGGAACTGAAATGTACTACATACCCAGACCAACTCCCCACAATGAGTTTAAACATTAGGGACCACATACAAGTGCTAAATTAAAAACTGTTTTACTAAAAACTGAATTCATTCATTAATTATGATTTAATTGAAGGTTTTATTTCTGAAAAAATTAGAATTATCAGAAAGTAATCATAATATTTAAATTAAAACCCTAGTGTATTTATTTTACTTGTTATTTCAGCAATTAATAACTTGAAATTCTCCTGTCAGGGCTATACATGAAAGAATTAAAAGATTCATATCACAGCAATATATGTGCACCCATGTTTATAGCAGCTCACTTTGTATTAACTTAATCTTGGGAACAACCCAAATGTCCATCAAAGGGAAACTGGGTAAAAAAGATATAGTTATTCTATAGAATGGAATATTATTCTACCATAAAGAATGACAAGCTTGAGTCATTCATACTAAAATGAATATACCTTCAGGACAAATTCATCAGTGAAATAAATAGATCACAGATGTGTAAATATTATATCTTTTCTCTGATATGAGAAACTGAAAACGTAAATAAGTTCTAAAACATACGTTAGGAATTGTACAATATAAACTATTCAAAGAGAAATGAGGTAGGGGTAAGTAATGAAGGGAAAGAAGAAATTGTGATGGTAATAAAAAAATGGAAACAAAGCTTATGTATGTAGGGGTGGGAGTTGTAGGGTGGGTAGGAGAATGGGAAAAATGAGAATCAAGTCATTTTGTATACTGCCACAAATTCTCAATGTTGAGTGTGATCATGAAATGCATATAAAACGTACTTACTTCACAATAAAAAATAAGGTGCTATCAAATTTCTTCCTGATTCTACAACTCAATTGAGAAAAGTTTCTGTTACTTCATTACTATTTCCAGTATTTATGTGATCTATATCACATGATCATTACAAATTTACAAATAAATGAAATACAGGCATACAGTGGACAGCCATTTTGATTTTTTTTAAATGAGCTGTATGAAATCAAAGGGGCCAAACTTCTATCTCCCATCATTCCAGTGTAAGAGAGGCAATAGTAGTTTTTTCCTTCTCTCTGTTTCGGGAACACCTACTTTTTTTTTTTTAGGTTTTTTAAGACAGGGTTTCGCTTTGTGGTTCAGGCTGGCCCTGAGCTCAGCCTCAAACTCACATCACAGCAATCCTCCTGCTTCTGCCTCCCGAGTGCTGGGATTACAGGCGTGAGCCACCACGCCCGGCACTGTGGTATGTGGTACTGGTTGCTGCTGGGCGTGAGTCTCCATACCCAGTATGGTATGTGGTTACCGGGGAATCGAACCCGGGCCCTTGCGCTTGCAAGACAGGCGCCGGAACCACTGAGCTAACTCCCCGGCCCGGGAACACCTACTTTTAACAAAGGATTTGGGAACGTAGCTTGATACTGTTTTAGAAAGGAAGAGGTGTGGGTGAAAGTTCGAGAAGAATGCCCTTTGCTAACTGAAAAATGAAGTTAAACCTTTTTCCTTCCTTCTTTCTAAAATGCAAAGCCCTCATGACAAAGCAGTGCATACCACAGTACACTAGAAACTGAGTTATATTTAGGATCACTGAGCAAACCCCACATGACTCAAAGACCTGATCTTCCGTGTGACCCGCACCCAGTCCTCTTCCTCCAGCTCAGGAGGTTGCTCCATCTCGGAAACAAGGCCGTCTGCCACTTCCTCTTTTGCTCGTCTTACAGTTACGTAATCAGCAACTAGACATATTTATTAAATAGATAGCACCCGTTGCTGCAGACAGTTTATGAAGCCTATAAACTCGTGACTGTAAAAGGACACTGCAGTCTTCCGGTGAACGGTTCTCACGAACTGTTGCTACACTATTGCTGCTCTTTCAGCGAGCAGTCTCAGCTCACCTGATTCCTTCTTGCCAGTCATTCTACACTAAAAAGAGAGAAAGAGAGAGAGAAAAAAAAAAGAATAGATGGCCAATTCAGATAATGCCACCTATTTTAAAGACCCAATAAATCATGGTTGACAAATGCTGTACAGTTTTAACCATTGCACCTTCTCAAGGGCAGCTTTATATTAGAACATTAATAAAATTAATTCCTCTTTCATAAAAGCCTGGATCAGTAATTTATGATAACTGTTTGTTCACTGCAGGAAAAAAGATTAAAAGTGAGTAAGCCAACAGACCAATTAAACTGTGTGCGTCTGGTTTTACTGAGGTGTGGGGAGTAAGGAGGTTTTCAAACCAGGGATATTGTCTAGGATGGTATTCCCCATGAATTCAACTAGTGAAGGCTGAATTTTTGTTTGCAGTAAAGAAGTACTGCTCAGATTTACAGGTTCTACCCACCAATGAAATTATTTCTACTTGGTTAAGTGGAATAATTAGAATAAGAAAATCAGTGTGAGAGGTTGTCCTCCGCAGCAAGAGTATCTTAGAGCTGCATAGTTATTTAAAACAGCACAACAGCTTGGCTGAATCTTCTTCGAATCCCAGTGATTAACACATGATCATTTGCCTGTGTGTTGAATAAGTCACCCTACCTCTCTGTACCCCACTTTCCTCAGACACAAAATCAAAACAATTATGTTACTTACTTCATCAAGGGAATGGAATGTAAAGTGAGTTCCACGTAAATCTCTTAATATACTATTAAGCATATAGTAACTATATGCTACTATCTAGCATATAGTAAGTGTTCAACAAATGTTAGCAATAATTATTACACTAGTAATAGTAGTAGCGAGAGTGTTACACAACAGAAGAAAATCTGTCACTCAGGTAAAGTCGACAGCATTTTCTAAACATCATACACCAAAACAACCGATGATCAGAGGTTCTATTCTGTTCAGTGTAGAGAGGATTCTAAGCTCAGATTCCTAAGTGTGTCACACAATTTTCCTTCCATGCTGTAGACATTAAAACAGTGGGAGATGCAGCAGAAGTTTGGGTTAATTCTCTTACTGGAAGATACTTTCATTTTAACCTACTTTTTTGAACTAGAGAATCACAATTTACTTATTTTGGTGAGATTTCTCAGAAAACAAAAAGCAGAATGAGGAAAAATTCCATATGGAATTTGCAGTAGGAGTGACATGACCTAGATTTTGAGGCTGTCTCATTGATTTTACCAGGACTGGTCCAGCACACACCCCTCCTTACTGCTGCCTGATGTGGTGTCTGACAGCAAGAGAGGACACAAAGGCAGGAACCCAGAGATGTCACGGTGGGAGGAAAACCAGTCATCTACTACTTAGCATCTCCTAAGCTGAAACTGTTGACTATTCATTTCATTCTTTATAAAACAAGACAGAAAAAGAAATGGAGGAGGAGGGAATGCTAGCTGTATACCTAATTGTATTGCCAACATATTAATTGCTTTCTAGTATTAATAAATTCTTAGATATTATCAGATATTATAATAACAATTCTAGTTTAAACAGGGAAAAACATAGCTAGGAACTTGGCTTTATGTAAAAGCACATGCATAACATAGCCAACATCCTGTGTTTATTCCACAAATACATAAATTAATAAAGAGGAAAAAAACTAGTATAAGCTAAGACAATAACTTTTACTCACTTTGAAACACTTTACTTTGGAAGTGTTGTATGTGGTCTTGTAGCATACACTGGAAGATGCAGTGTAAACCCATTCAGCTGGGTCTTTTGTATCAATCTTTCTCACATGTGAGCACTTTTTCTTTACTTTACTTTGCTGAGATTATGTAAGTGGAGCATTTCTCATACTTTAGATTAAAAAAATAGAAATTTCTAGGTTATTGGTTTTAAACCAACAGTCCTTTATTGTATAATTCTCCCTATAGTGAGAATCTCAAGATATCACTTTCCGAGTTCATTTTCCTTGTTTTACTCTGATTTTGTTTCGGAAAAAAAGTTATTCTTTACTAAAGACAAGTCAGCTAAAAAGTCACTAAACCATCCCGTTTATCTTCCAAAATATTATTTTATTCATTTAAAATTTGTCTTAAAGTTACTGATTAAATTTTATTTATAGAAAAGACTATTAATTCACATTAGGAATAATGCAACTCAGGAAATTTAATATTTTACTCTGCTTCTTAATTTTTATGAAAGCTTAGTCTTTGGTAAAGTCAGGCAGTGGGATCTAAAGTAAACAAATAGGAGAGATACGGAAATATGTATTTTCTGACTTTTTTACATAATTAAGAAGCAATCTTAATTTTTTGTTTAGTGGTAGATGGAGAAATAATTTTCTTGATAATAAAGTGTTTTGTTTTATATATAATGATATAGCAATGTTCTCTTTATAATAGGCTATTTTTAGAATATAATATAATTTAGAAAATAGTGGCCATATAGACTGTTTTGTTATCAGCTCAATATTTAAGTAAAAATGAAAGACATCTCTTATAATAAGAGCTGTTATTCAAGTCTAATAACTATACTATAAGATATAAAATATTTTTTCTTAGGGATCTTGAAGCCTGAAAAAAATTTATCAAGAGAAAAAAAAATGGAATGAGCAAAATAATTTCTAGGCTTATTTAAGACATCATCTTTAGATATTTAAAAATTATTAGTTTAAAATCATATATAGTCTCAATTATATAAAAAGTAACATAACTATTGCTGAGCAGAAAAAAGAATTACAAGAATAACAAGGAATAATAAACCAGAGGTTAGTACAGAAGGGTAAAACTAGATACTTTCTGTCTTAAGAGTTATAAACATGGGAACTGAATTTCTGGGGAAAATTGATTTAAAAACCTGGCTTTTTCATTTGTTAGCCACTAAATTTTTAATTTTTTCTTAGTACATTTGCAGTAAATAATGATTACCATTATTTAGAGCAACTCTCAGGAAATATTTAAGGCCAAGTTTCATAAGCACCAATAGATAGTTTAAAAATGAAAATGGACCAAAGCTTATGTATATAGGGGGTGGAGTTGTAGGGAGGGCAGGAGAATGTGAAGAAAAATAGGAATCAAGATACATCATGTACAGGTGCAAATTCTCACTGATGAATGTGATCATAATATATATCTAAAATGCACCATTGAACTTCATAAAGAGAAAAAAATTTAAAATTTTTTAAAAATTTGAAAAAAGAAATTTTAAAAATTTAAAAATTCTTTAAATATATATACATGTATATATGTATGTGTGTGTATATATATATATATATATATATATATATATACCAAATCTCCATGTACACCAAGAATGACCTTCTGGGCCAGGGATTTAGCTCAGTGGTTCTGGCGCCTGCCTTGAAAGTGCAAGGGCCTGGGTTTGATCCCCAGTAACTACATACAACAATGATGGATGTGGAGACTCAGGTAGTCAGAACTGCATACCACAGTGCCCTGTGTGGTGGCTCACAACTAAAATTCCAGTTCTTGGGAGGCAGAGGCAAGAGGATTGCTGAGCTCAGGGCCAGCCTGAACTACAAAACAAGACCTGTCTCAGAAAAAAAATGAATGACCTTCCTACATAAGGGCAGAGCTCATAGGTGCATGTGTAGGGCCTGTTAAACTATTTTTCCTGTGACACATAGTTCATGTATACAGCTCTTAATATTGAGAATTTTTCTTTTGTGACCATTAGCAAAAAAACCTCTTAGGATTATGGCAAGATGTAAAAGTCCTTTTAAGGACTAGGCTCTATAGTATAATTTATTTTGTTTCCGAGTGGAAAAGTTTATGTTTATAATTTATTATTATTTTTGAACAAAGCATTGATATTTAAAGACTTTAAAGGAAATACATAAGCAGTCTAAGCATTTTATTTCATTCAGCTCCTCAGATCAGAGCATTAGTAGTCAAGAGATTTGTCCATCTAATTCATCAAACTACTCTGGGCCAAGTCAGACGCACACGCTGTCAGCTCTGTCCAGGAACAGAGGAGTGCTGTATTCGCGTTCGGATTCTGGAATATCATCCTTGGTAAATAGTTTTCACTATTCCTTTGCCTAAAACATAGTTTACCTTATATTTGATATTTTAAAGTAAATCATATATTCTGCTTCCTCCTTCCCTTCATCCAGAATTATTCACTTACCTCACTGGCTTACAATGAGTTATTCACATATCTACTTTGAAAATTATCCAGAATTAGTTTTTGAAGCAAAACCATCACATTTTATTCAATTTTCAGTCCTCATTGTCTGATTGAGTGCCTGATTTCCTAACTAGGGTACAATATCTTGTTTTCTTACAATGTCAGAAGCTCTAAATTAACCATGTAACTCCTTTTGTGAACAGATTTTCTAACAAAATTAGGTGTAGTGTAAAAAAATGAGAGCTTTACCCTCCAACACAGCTTTAACAGATTCATTTGTCTTTTCCAATTTGAGTCTCATAACATCGCACAAAAAACTGGTGGAGCAGCTCCAGGGAATTTAACTTGAAAAAAGTGTTCATTCTGTAATAGGAGCAAGAATAGAAAAATTCCAAAAACATATAGCACATTAAGAAAGATACTTCTATAAACAGGGAAATTACATATACAACAATAAACCTGATTTCTACATTCTGTGGTAATCAAAATACATTTGTATTTATTTAGTTTTCATAAAAAAATGTCTTGGCCATAGAAAATTATTTGAAACCTCACTAGAAAATTATCAGACTATCTCAAAAAATATTTATTAAATTTTAGTTATTTTTATTAAGCCATGAAGCTTCTGCTACTATCTCTACTTTTAAAATCAAAATAATGAGATATTAATCAGTTAGTCTTTGTCATTTGATAAGTATTATAGCAAAAAGATAATAAGTACTACAGTGCAATATACCTCTTTCCCATTTACTTATGGTAGCCTTTTCCCACTTCTTTTCTATGGTACTCATTAGTGACATGTATTGCACCAGGAGTACAAATTTTTACAATTTAAATTATGATGTGTATTTGTATGTACCAATAAAGATTTCAATTAAAAAATAAATAAATAAATAAATGTCTAGAGGAATATTTGATAGCATGAACTAACATACTAAAAGTCTGAAAGACTTTCTTCCTGAAAGAAGAATGTTTAATTTCCTAAATTAAAGAAAGGTTTAATCCAGAACTTCATACACTTACCTAATGATGGAAATGGTTTTGAAGTTTTTATGAATGAAATAAATTTACAAGTGAAAGAAAGCATAATGAATGTAAAATGTTAGGAAGATGAAGACAATTGTTTCAAATACTTTAATGACATTTATTTAAATATTCTGGGTTGATTTGTTTATGTATACATCCAACACTGGTTAACAAAAGGATGAATCTAAGGCATATTTACATGTATAATATAATGTTCTTTTCAAGTAGTATGACCTGTTTGTATTAACATTGAATTCAGAATATGGTCTATTAAATACTGGCAACTTTGAGCAACTATAACCGTACGGTTAAGAAACAGTATAAAATTGCTGCCAATGTATCTCAGTACATGTTCTAGGAAGTAATATACTGTCTGTAACAAGACAAATGATCAGATCTGAAATATTTAATTCAAGTCTGGCTTCACATTTTAAAGAATGTTTATTAATCAGGACTTCCCTAAGAAAAATCACTAGGATACTTAATAATTTAGAAACTAAGACCCATGAGTAGAAATTGAATGACTTCTATAGATGAGAAATCTTCACCAAACCCATGGTTGTGCAGAGATTTTTAAAGCTGCATTGTGGCAGGAATTTATATGTCCTTCAATGGATAAGTGGGTAAAGAAAATGTCACTTTTACACTCAGTAGTGTACTGCTCTGCCATAGAGAAATATAAGCTTGAATAATTTGTAGGAAAGTAGACATAACTTGAGGTCACCACATTTAGTGCCATAATTTAGACCCACAAGCTTAAATATCTCATTATTTCTCTTATATGAGAAACCCAAATTATAAATAAAGGGCAAAATAAAAAGTAATAGGAAATAGGGAGATAGATCTTTCTCAAAAGGGAAGGGAATCAAGAGATGAAAGGTGAAGAGAAAAAAAGAGTAAGAAAGGGTGATAAAAAAGGAATCAAAATGTGTTATACATGTATACCAACTCCATATACAGAATGCAAACATTATGTACTGTGCTGTAAACATGTCAGAATAAAAAATAAAAGTAAAGAAATAAAATAGTAATCACATATAGAGGGATTCTTTTCTGTAACTTGGCCTCACACAATTAAAGCAAGACAGATGAACTGTAATAATGGAAAGGATTTACATAATGAAGCTATCTTAATTAGAACTGCTCTAAAATGGAACGAGTTGCCTCATGAAATATTCAGCAGATATCAAATGATGATTTATCAGAGCTGGGGTGAGTGAAGTGATGATGCAGAGATTTATTTGGTTATGTCATTTAGCATCAAACATAAATCAGTCGCAGGTGTTGTGAATAGAGTGTTGAACAGGAACGTGTAATTTAGAATGGACTAAGATGACTTCTCCGAGGACATCATTGGATATTTGGAATCCAGTCTGCCTGAATATTTGGCATGGATTTGCAGGGCTTCTATCCAAAGAAGTAAATAAATTACACATGGCCAAATGATACTTCTCTCCTTTCTTATTTAAAGCTTCCATCCGATTCTTGCAAGTACCTCAGTTGGCACAAGATAGAACAACATGACATCCGAGGAAGTCAATTACGTTGCCCAAGAGTAAGAGAAGGTAAAAATAACAAATGTGTGTATTATGTGCTTGCTCTGAGAACTTTTATTTTATTTTATGGATTAAAATACAATGCTCTCAGGTAGAACATATTCCTTTTCAATATAATGGAATTGATTCAGTAAAATCCAGTTAAAGAAGGATTTTAAAAAAGGGATTACAGAAACAATTAAGGTCCCATACTATAATGAAAAAATATAAAGATAAAGAGAAATCTCTAAACCAACTATTTAAAGTAACCACTGTAGATTTTAGTTCCACATAATCGTTTATCATAAAAGATCACCCATGTTCATGCATCTGAGGAATTAATATTGCTAAAATGATCATGACACTAAATGTAACCTATAGATAGTCCTACCCTAACAAAAATACCTATGATATTCTTCACTAAACTAGAAAAAAGAACTTTAAAATTCACGTGGAAACACAAAAGACACAGAACAGAAAAGAAATCCTCAGCAGAAAGAGCAAAGCAGAGGATATCATAGTATCTGAATTCAATATATACTCCAGAGCAGTAGTAACAAAGACAGCAGGATACTGACATCAAAACAAATACACATAGCCTAGGTGTTCATCAGTCAAATGGATATGAAAGAGTATTGTACATACACAATGGAGTGTTATTCACCTATGAAGAAGAATGAAATCATATTATCTGCAGGAAAATGGATTAAACTGGAAATCATAATGTAAAGTAAAAAAGTTAGATTCAGAAAGATAAGTACCATATATTTCTATATTATATGTGAAATTTAGGGAAAAATAAAAGATGACATTAAAGTATAAGGGTTACTGTTACAGCAGAGGAAGAGAAATGAGGCAGAAGGGAAAGGTGGACAATGTGTGGTGATGCTCAAAGTACATAACAGTACTGAAATGAAGTCCTTTATTCAGTATAATTGATATTTTTCATGACTAGGAATTAAAGTGTCACTTCAAATGATTTGAGGATGATTTAGCTATTTTTTTTAAAAAAAGTCTACAAGAAAATCTTAAATATATTCAACAAAGTTCTCCATACAAACAAAACCAATGGACTAGTATCTCTGTAATAATGTTAATTGAATCACATAATTAGGGAGGACGTCAAATCCCACAGTATGCTATGAGAGTTTGTCATCAAAAGTTGGTGGTATAATCCAGTTAGAGTCTAAAAATCTAAAATTCAGAAGAGCAGATGGGGCCAGAGGCCAGATACTTCAGAGACCAGTTGTATTTGTCCTGACTTGCAAAGCCGGGGGCTCTGGATTTCTGATTTCCAAGGGCAGGAAGAGCTGAACACCCCAGTTCCACAACAGAGAGTGAACTTACCCTTCAAACTTTTGTTTACTCTGAGTTCTGCATATGTGAGGTGATGCCAGTCCCCATAGTGAGCACAAGTCTATTTGATTAGCTGAACCAAAAGTTAGGTAAGGAAGACCCACCTTCACTCAAGGTGAGCTACATCCAGTTGTTTTAGGGCCAGATAGACCAAGAACACAGATTAAAGATGAATCGGTGCTCTCCTCTGGAGCCAGAACGATCATCTCTTCTTTGTCTTTGACATCAGAATTTTAGTTTCTACGGTCTTTGGCCTCATAAACCATAAGAACATGGACAATGCATTTCTCAGATCTTTCTGTATCTCTAAAACCAATGAAATACGATGACACAACTGCCACTTCAGGAAGTGCTTAGTGTTTATAAAACATCAAGTATCTTGGCACTCTTCCACCAGCATATGAAGGCTTGCAATAATACTATAGGTTATAAAATCACATTACTGATTTAGAAAAAGTCACTTTAGATTGATTCAGCTGCCCATCTCTTTCTCTCAGTGGGCTTACCTATGTCAGGCCTGTCTTCTTTCACCAAAATCATTTACCAAAAGAAAATTGAAATCACATGGTTTTTTAAAACTTTGAGTAAAATGTGTTCTTACTTTAACTCAACTCTGTGGGCAGCTAAGCACTGGTGCTTATCTTTCAAATGTTAGTAAATAGTAGTACTAGAGACAAGTGAGAGTTGTCCTCTGCAGGCCTTGGCAAGAATATTTTTTCAAAGATGGAGGAGTTTTATGATATTCAGAAGGAAATAGACCAGAGAAATAGATGCCGAATGTGTAACATTTATGAGAAAGACTTCAAGAAAAGGAAGAGAGGGCTATATTATGGGCTAAAATGATGGGTTTCACTTTTTTCTTAAAGTGTACCATGTGAATAATTTAGATTCCAAGTCCACACAAGTGGAGAATCTGAGGTATTTCATATTAGATAGGGCTCCAGAACATGCATTTTTGGAAAATATTGCAGAAAATTACTTTGTAGATGAGGGTTATACTAGAGGAGATGATAATTTAATAGATTTGCAGAAAGGAAAAAATTTGGATTGAATGCCACAAGAGTGATAAAACAAGGATGGTAGAGCATGTGTGTGTGTAGGTGGCACACGATGGGGTGAAAAGAAATTATATCCTGAGTACATGAGAAGGGTAGAGACTCCCACAGTGGTGGTGAGCCTTTGGCATCATGTTTTTCTTTTAAAACAAGAGATGTTAATGTATGAGTTGGTTTTTTTTCTAAACTAAAACCTCAACATTCAATTTTTATTGCCTTGTTGGTAATTTGTGGTAATAAGTGGGTTTGGAGTGGCAGTCTAGACACTTGTCTAAAGGCTTAAGATCACCAGGCTAGAGCAGCTACAGAAACTGGAGATGGTGAGAATAAAATGTATCAGTAACCTGAAAATCAGCAGTGTAAGAAGGTCCACTGGAGAAGGTTCTCCAGACTTAATTTCAAGGGTATGTGCTATGATCATCTCTCACCCAAACTACTTCACGTAGTGACCATGAGGATCAACCCGTAGAGGGGGTCATGGCTCTACAGAGAGAAAAGCACATTTCCCTTGCATACATGGATATCAGTACCCAGTCTAAGTGATTATTCATAAAGGGAAGAGAGTACAATCTATGAGAAGGAAAACACTAGAAAATCTCATCACCTTAAACTGTAGAGGAAATAGATGTCCCTCACTGGACTTAATTTAGTTTAAGTTTGTTGGCGAGATGGAGAACAAGTGCTTTGCAGAGCATTCTGATAAGAATCATCCTCCATCCAGATTAGATCCTGAAGCACTCTTCAGAGCTATTTCAATTGATCTCAGTTGCCCAAATTGTACATATGGATGGAGTTTGTAAGAAAAGAAAGGTAACCTTGTGTGTGATAAACAGCAATATCCCAGAGGTCTGATTGCCAGATTAAGACCAATTTAGCTTCTCTCAATTAAATGAAGCCAAAGAGCAAATTGTTGGCAGAATTCTTTTAAAGGATACAATATTTGTTTGAAAAACTTCCAGCAAGTTAATTCAGTGACTGTAGTGACAAGATACAGATCCAGGGTGGAGATAAACAATATACTTGAAGGACTGTCTGGCATTCCTACAGCCTGGACTGTCAAATATTCCAGTCTGTAGTTCTTAGTTCCTAAGATATATGTCCAGCTAAGCCTGGGCAAAAATACCAATCCAATTTTAGGCAGCTTCTCATAGTAGAAGTGACCTTTGGCTTCCAATGTCAAATAAATCCTTGAAAGCTATGGTAAAGACAAATAATTAAAAGAGCAGAGAATCAATAGCTCTCAAACTAACAACACAGGGAGAGTTTAATAACACTCTGCTGTCTTGTACACAGAGAAAAGTACTAAATGGAAGTGGAGTGAGTTACAAACAATATACCTCAAAAGTACCTCTAGTCAATTAGATGATTGTTGCAGTTTTCCTTTAGGAAAACTGTTGATTTTTAACTCAACACACCTTCATCAATAGAGAACTTTTCCTATTTGAGGATATCCTATTTGTAAGTTGGTTGATTCTATCACCCTGAAGGTCAAAGGATTTCTGAGTAGCTCATTATGAGAAACATCTTTTAACATCATGTAACAACTTGGCCTCCACTGCCCCCTGGTGAAAAAAAATAATGTTTGTAACATAATAATGAAATACTGGACTATTATCTTACTACTTTCCATAAATTCGTCACAAATGGAATCATTATTTCCTGTCATAGTCCAAACACACAGGCCACAAAAGCAATTTTGTTCTGAAGTGTTGTTTTTGTGTATCTGTGTGTGTGTGTTCTTCACCTGTGATTAAAGGGGGTCATACATACCAGAAAAATTACAGTGGAGAAAATTAACACAAATGTATCAGGTCTGACACTTATACATAAAATATGAAACTAAAGAGCACTGGGAGGCAATTAAAATATTTTTTTGCAGGATTGTTTTCATGAACCTGATTGAAAGTATATAGATGTAAAGTTTTCCTTGGCTAGCACAATAAAGATTTCAGGATCTGTAGCAATATGAATTTATATGTTGGCCTTATAATAAGAAAAATCACCATGTTTTTCTGAGATGTAGCTCAGTGGCACCACACCTGCCTAGCAGGCATAAGGTTCTGAGTTTGATCTCTGGTACTGGGGAAAAAGAAATCAGCATTTTTATAAATCCCCAAATTTAGCTTGCATTGGGTCCTTCCTTCATTTCTTCTCTGTATCTTGAAAACATGAAAAACTGAAACTTAGAAAATTAAAATTAGTCATATACAGTTACACAGTTGTTTTATATCCAACTCTAGACTAGAAGCTGCAATCTTTCTTAATCTGGAAATTTCAAATAAAATGTGTCTGGGCAGTGAGGTTGGAAAATGGTTAGAAAAGAGTTTGGAAGTAGGGAATGTCCTAAGATAGACAGCTTTGCTTGACAAATAGCATGTGTGGGCAGTGAGGCATTTCTGCAATGCTGTGAGCACATGAGCTGGATGCCAACTTGTGTTGTCTGTCTTGAAAGAGAGAATCAAGCAGGGAAGGAGACCCCGTAGAGGGCAGTTGCAGCTCATGCAGAAAGTGTGGGATGCAGGAAAGGAATTTTGAATCACAGAAAAGGCAGGGGCAGCTGATGAAGGTGAAAATTGAAAGGAGCAGGGAGCTCATTGAACTGAGGAACAGGAGAGAAAGAGAAAATCATGGGCTATTTCACCACTTTCCAAGAGGGATTACATGAAGATTAAAGTTACTTGACTCAAGATTTTTCTCACTGGCCTGGGCCACAGAACTCAGGTTAGGTTAAAAGTTAATTCATATGCTAATCTTTATCTTGCTATAAGAAATAATCCTTCTATCTATTTACACATTCTAGAAAATTTGCCACATTATCTGTGAACTTCAAAATATATGGCAGGAATTTAAAGTAGACTGATAAAATGACAGTACATATTTAAACAAGCATAATGTACTCACCTGGATTTAAAAAGGAATAGATAGGTGAGGTCTGTTGCTTGTATTTGCACTGGTTGGCATTTGGCACAGAGGCTTGTACATGCTGAATAAGTGTTCTACTACTGAGCTACACACCCACCTAGATCAGTAAGTGAAAATTTAACCCAAAACTAAATATTAGTCATGTGTAAAAACCTAGACCAGTGACAATGAAAGTATGAATAATTTAATTGAAATTGAGTGGTTTGAACAAGTGTCATTGTTGTAGCTGTGAATCTGATTTAACGTGTCGAAACCAGAGGCCTGTAGTTGGCCTTCCTTATCCATAGTTTTGCATCTATGAATTCAACCAAGAAGTACAAAACTTATAGATATAGAGAACTGACTTTTCCATTTATAAGTAATCAAAAAGAAATTATTTGGAAGATTTCAAGAAAAACAATTTTGAACACTTAGTAAATGGTGAATGTTGTCAAAGGCATTGTGGCCTTCCTGGTTCTATAACTCCTAACTCTTTTCCATTGGATTTGAACATTTTGTTACTGCTCACACTATTATGGGCATAATAGGGGTGAAATCCTGCTTTGCTCCAATGAAAACTCCAGGTAACTGGCTAAATATGAAGTGAAGGTGTCAACACTGCATCTTAAACCTGCTTCAGAGATACCACCATGTAATTTTTGCCTAGGACCCTCTGCAGAAGAGTTGGTTTGCAGACAGGTGAGGCGTACCTTGCTTCCAAAGAGAAGAATCCTTGAAAAAACCAAATGGGAAACATGGCTACAGGAAAACTGGGAAGACTGCACGGTGAGGACTTTAAACAAACCTTATATTCCCCATTGAGTAAACCACCAAACCGCTTTTCTGCTGGGCAGTTGTCAGTGTAAGAACCAAAATATTCAGCATCTTCTCAGAGATTTTTCTAAAATTCAGTGCTTGGGTTGCTTCTTCTCGTTCTTACCCTTCTTTTCATCATAACGTGTTGTATACATTCTAAATTTTATTTTGTACAAGTATTTCCTGAATATCTTGGGAAAAAGTTTAAAGTAGTTGAGAATGAAATTGTTCCTTTTGATTTTTTAAAAAGATCAAATTTTTGTCAGTCATCTACATCAACAAGCCTATGATACCATTCAGAAACCCTTGAATGATGCATAAGGACAAGGTTCTGACCAGGTGGGGCCACCACCCTGATCTGGACAGAACTACTAGGCAACAAATAGAATTTGTGCTGAAAACCATCAAGCCTACTGAACCACTTGCATTGAAATAGACTTTACCTATAGTCATCCCATAGTAGGGTTGGGCCCACCAGGCTTCTAGTTCCAGCCCAGTTAATTCATGTTTGGGCAGAGAACTGAAGATATAACTTAGAAAAATAATCATCGGTACTAACAAAATAATAGCGGTGACTTACTCACAAAATGGAGTCGAGTGATCAAATCATACCTGAAAATTAGCTTGAGAGCTCCTTTTAGAATCTCTTTGTCTCTCTTTTACTGCATAACCTGATCCTGTATGTTATAAATAATAAAACTGGGAGTGGGGGGCCGGGGAGTTAGCTCAGTGGTTTCAGCGCCTGTCTCGCAAGCGCA
>PVIR01008891.1:0-55235 GCA_004026965.1 Petromus typicus | reverse complement strand
TGGGAGAGACTTCAGTCCTCAGTCAGCTCAGGCAGCATGGCGTCGCAGAGGGGAAAGAGCAGCGCCTGCATGGAAGGGAGGAAGCAGCAAAGGAAGTCAGCTGCACGTGACAAGTGGCAATGGCAGCTTTCTTTCTGTCCCTGATATTTTACCGGGCTCCCACCTTCAGGGCGTGTAGCTCTCACAGCCTGGTTGGGCAGCCTTAATCCTGGCACCCCACCATCAGTGAATCCCAGCCCCACATCCTCAGTCCTCCACCACACCCTCTAGACCCAGCCACCTCTGAAAAGCCCCAGCAATGACCACAGGAGGCCTCAGGAGACATCTAGACATGACCAAAACCCAAGGGAGGACTGAGGAGCTGTTGTGCATGGGGACGTTAAGGCCACAAGACAGTTAAATGTGAGGTGGGATCCTGACTGGACTCTGGAACAAGCAAAAAACAGCACAGCTGAGCAAAACCGGTGATGTCGGCCTGAAGCCTGTTGTCCAGTGAGCAGCCATGTGCCAGTGTCCGTCTCAGTTCTGACCACTGTGCAGCTGTTGCTCAGGGCATTAGCCTTAGAAGGATCGGACAGAGGTTGTGTAGTCTCTGTGTGCTACCCTTGAGGCTTTCCTAACTCTAAAATGATTTCAAAATAGAACTTTAAAAAGATGCTAAAATATATAGCGGGAAAGTTGGCCAAGGATGTGAAGACATAGGAAGTGCTTTTAAAAGAATCAAATAGAGATGTCAGAACTAAGAACTGCTGATAGCTCATTCTGACATCACAGGAAAACTGCTGTGTTTGCAGGTTGGCCACCAGCCCCTGGAGGGGTGTATCTGTGTGAGTGTTCATGTGCGTATTCTTCTGTGTGTGTGTGTGTGTGTGTGTGTGTTTATGTGCAATTTCCCAGATAATTCTCCTTTCAGCCCAGGTTGGGAGCAATGGCGCTGACCTAATCAATTAGCATGAATACCTCAGGTAACTATATAATCTGGTTTTAGGTTCTGAAGACCACTGTTGTTTCCAGGGCTTGGCTAGAAATGCACATACACGCTGCCACCTTGTCTCAGTCTAGCAGGTAGTTCTGTGATGCTGTGCGACCTCACAGCTCACGGTCCTGGAAGATGGAAGTCCAAGAACATCACCAGCCTCTGGTGAAAGTCTTGCGCTGCATCACAACATGGCAGGAGCACCACACAGAGCCCTGGAGCATGTGTCCTACTAGCATGTCCTTCTCTCCTTAAAAGCCACTAACACCATCACAGGGCATCATCCTGGTGACCCGTCTAACCCTGATCACCTTCCAAAGATTCCACTGAAGAATCTATCAAGAAACGAATTTAATCTTAGTAGGAGCTCTCCTGTCCTGCTCTTGTGGTAGAATCATCCCTCCCAGGACAAGCCATCGCTGTTGCAAAGTTTATACCGCTGGAAGAATATATATGTATTTAGAATTTTGCCTAAATTTTAGCCTTAAAGAAATGGTTTCCAGATCAGGAGTTAACAAACTTTCTGTCAAGGACTAAAAGTAAGCATCCTAGGGGGCCGGGGAGTTAGCTCAGTGGTTCCGGCGCCTGTCTTGCAAGCGCAAGGGCCCGGGTTCGATTCCCCGGTAACCACATACAGTACTGGGTGTGGAGACCCACACCCAGCAGCAACCAGTACCACATACCACAGTGCCGGGCGTGGTGGCTCAAGCCTGTAATCCCAGCACTCGGGAGGCAGAGGCAGGAGGATTGCTGTGATGTGAGTTTGAGGCTGAGCTCAGGGCCAGCCTGAACCACAAAGCGAGACCCTGTCTCAAAAAAAAAAAAAAAAAAAAAAAAAAAAAAAAAAAAAAAAACCACAAAAAGTAAGCATCCTAGGCTTCGGGCTGTATGTCTCAGCTATGCCGCTGTAGTAACCAAGTGGTTTAGTCTCGTGCAAATAAATGTTCATGGCTGAGTTCCAGTAAAACGTTATTCACAAAGAAGAAGCAAGTTGGATAAGCTACAGGTTTCCAGTGCCTGTTCTAGAATATTAGAGACTTTGCTGTGTACAATTTTGTTCTCAACAGACCATGAGCATTGTTCTGTTTTTTACTATTGTAACAGAATACTTCAGGCTGGATAATTTATAATAAATAGAAATGTATTGGCTCATAGTTCTAGAGGCTAGTAAGTCCAAGACAAGGGACCAGAATTTGCCAGAGTCATTTTGCCACTTTTTCACGGCAGAAAAGCAGTACAGAGAAGAGAAAGTGGCTGAGCTCACAGCCTCAGACCCTCTTATATTGATATTTACTCCCTCGCACAGAAGCCTTGCCTCCCAACACCACTGCATGGGAATAAATTTCTAACCTGTGCTCTTTGGGAGACACATCCATGCCACAGCATCAAAGCATGGTGAAGTCCTTTGTACATAATGGGCTTTATCTCCCCATTAGTCAAAGTCTCCTGCCCACCTGTGAGAATTCACAGATGTGAAGTGCATGCGATCACTTTCTGGAGTTAACTTTTAATGGCAGATGCCAGCACTAGTCATTCTGCAGTACAGAAATGGAGACAGAGCCTGCATGAACCAAGAGCACACAGACAGCATGTCCAGCACGCTGCCACGCTCTACACGGACCCCAGCTGCCACGCTCTACACGGACCCCAGCTGCCACGCCCTACACGGACCCCAGCTGCCACGCCCTACACGGACCCCAGCTGCCACGCCCTACACGGACTCCAGCTGCCACGCCCTACACGGACCACAGCTGCCACGCCCTACACGGACCCCAGCTGCCACTCCCTACACGGACAGCAGCAGCTGCCTGAATGCATTTAGCAAAATGTACCCACGTAAACGGTAGCAATGTATGAATCATGTATCCGATACTATTTGAATTTTACCTACAGGTGCTTGGAGTATCCTCCCTCAGATTAAACACAATAGAAAGTGTTATCAGACAGTAATTATAGCCAGCAGATAGCATCTGTAGCTAAAATAATATTTTGGACCTATATTAACATAGATTTGCTGATTCATGAGGGCTCACCTCGGATATCATTGATTTTGAATCATGACTAGTTTTCAATCTTTATTCATCATCACAGTTCAATTTTAAAAATTTCTACCCATTAAATTTATATAAAGTTGAAAACTAGTCCCTCAGTTTGATAGTTATTCTGCAATTGTGCATAATAACCAGACTAATGTTCTGAAATTTTAGAAATAGATATCACTTACAGACATTAAGCATGGGGAACGCAGTCATTCCAAATATAGTTGGTTCCCTGTGAATAAATAAAGCCAAGTTGGTAATTGCTGGCCGAAGACCAAAAGATACAATGAGTATTACACCAGACAGCCTCTGTTCTGGATAAATTCCACAGGAGTCAATTGAGTTTAAAAGTTTCACAAATAATTAAATTACTGAATAGGACAAACCAGAAAAAGCCAATAGATTGAATTCTCTTCCTCAATTTGCTTTTCAGTTGACTGTATTTAGCTATCTGCAGTTGCAGCAGATTGAAGTCATTAAAAGCCTATCCATTTTTTTATGCAGCCTCAATAGAACTTTGATGGTTTCACAACATATATATACATATATACAATATCCATTTTTAAAGAATGTAGGCTCCGCTCAACTTTTTTTTTCTCCAGTCTTAGCAGGAAACAATTATCTCACATTATAAATAAGTGGAGGTCACGAATGAAAAGAAAACTTCTATGATTCATTTCCTAGGTGGTGATCTTCATACGTGGGAGCCTGAGTGTGAGTCGGATTGACTGCCTAAATAAAAGAGTGTTCTTAAAAGGGGAATGATGAAATCCAGAGGGAAGGAGAATAATTTAATCAGAGACTTGTTTCTGACTTTAATCGTGAGCCATAAAAACAGTCAAATCCCATGTCATGCCGCAGTAGAGGTTACGTCAGCACTTCATCCAATATTTATAGTGGAAAAGAAGCCCTGGGTGCAAGTCCAGCACGACATTAATCTTCCCGCTCTGTTGTCCCACATCCTCCAGCCACACTCCCAGCTTCCCATCAGCTAAATGTGCTCCTTAGTGCCAGTCTGGCACTGGAGATAACTGACTGTGAAGATTCTGTAACCAGAAATCTAAATGGCCCGACCAATACAGCATCTTACTGCATCCTACAGAAGCTGCACTGAGCCTTTGTAACCAGCAGGAACAACACTCCCAGTTTGTGCTTGAGGGAGGAGCTTGGTATCCCCTCTCCTCACACCCCCCTTAGGCTCTTTCTTTCGTAGGCTCTTTGGCTACACCTAAGGACTCGGTTTAAATAAATGCCAGTTGTCAGAAGAAAAGCATAGAACATTTTATCAAATGTACTTGCGTATGGATCTTCACAAGAGCCTGAAGTCTAAAGGCATGGCTAAGGTATGGTGCTTTTATGCTTTTAGACCACAGACAATGTATTTGTGAAGGAATCACAGGACAGGTGCTTCTCTAGACTGAGTAGTAAGTTCTAGGCTGTTGCTAAGAGACACATGGGGGCTGAGGGCAGCTAGAGAAGTTTGGAGAAGACGATGGAGGTTCCAAGTTCATTTATTCAGTTTTGCTGTAGCCCTGGTGGTCTAAGTTTGGTGATCAAGGCTGTTTTCCAGTCTTCGAATGTGAAAGATGTCCCTTTCAAGAGAAGTTTACAGCTTGATGTGTGCAGGGGAACACTAGCCAATTGGCCCTTTCTGAAGTAAAAGTTTGGGTTAGTCAGCTTTTTGTTGCTGTGATGAAATACCTGAGAGAAACAGTGTAGAAAGGAAAGATCCGTCTTGGCTCATGGTCTTAGAGGGTTTGGTTCATGGTTGGCAGGCTCCATTGCTTTGGTTTTATGCTGAGACAGAAACATCATGGTGGAGGGTGTGGTGGAAGAAGGCTACTCACTTCCTGACACCAAGGAAGCAGGGGAAAAGGGGAACAAATCAGAGAAGAAGGGTCCAGGAGCCAGACGCAAGCCCAAGGGTCACAGCACTAGGACTATTTCTTGCAACCAGGCCCCACACTTAAGGTTCCGTAATCCAAATAATGCCATCGAACTATGACCACATTAATGGATTAATCTGTCCTTCCTGGATATAAGACTTCTACTATTAAGACCAGTAAAGACCTGGGCAAAACAAGACAAACTGTGGCCCCATTTTTAGAGACTTACAGCTTTAGACTATAATGGCCATAGTTAATATATTCTGGTCGTATAAGAAAGCTCAAGGTAGGATATAATTTTGGATTTTCTCTTGAAAGACTATTGCTACTGAGATGAAGGTTAGGCTGAAAATTCACAAACTCAGACAGCTTTTGTGAGGCTCAGCTTCCTCCTTCTTCTCACCATTCAGATTCAGAGGTTTAGGGACAGCAGGACAGGGATTTGGAGAACAGAGTAATCAGGGAATGAGCAGCGACATTTGGAGCAGTATCGCAAACTGTGGATCTCCCAGGCACTGGTCCTCAGTGGTATTGCCCATTCTGCATTTGATAACTCATTTATACTCAGAAGAAAACCTGTGAGAGTCTGAGAAGGGCACAGCCAGAGGACTGGGTCAGTGTAATCACTGCAGGAAGCTGCTCTGGTCTCTAGAGGACTTCCAGGGAGACTGGAAAAGTGTGGCCTGCGAAGTCTGTGCTCATTTCATCATGAGCTCTGTGTGCTTCCAATGAATAAGAGCCTTACAAACAGTTCCTGCAGTGGGGTGCAGGCTGTCATCTCCCCTTCATCGCAACAGTCTAGGCAATAGTGACTCGTCCTTGAACAGCTAAAAAGCCATTTACGTAAAGGTCCCCCTTAGCCAGTGTACACACAAAATGAAACTCACCTTATCCTAGCCGTTACTCAATGCCACTTTGTTAAGACAAAACCCCTCTGATCAACACCACCTCGCTTGAGCCGTGGGAAACAAGCGGCAGCCCTCGCCCACCAGCTCAGCCGTGAGCTGCTCCATTCCCACGTCCACACCTCTAGGCAGACCCTTGAAGGCCACGTGCCTTCCCTGAGGTCAGCAGGAGGTCAGGACTTGCACTCACCCCCACGCATCTTGCTGCCTCCCTTGTGTCCTAAGAGAGCTTGAGCATCTCTGTTTTGGGGGAGGCGGCAGCCACCAGGGTGCGGCTCCCCTGCGGGAGAGCTGGGTGGCAGCAAGTCCTCAGGGTCCAGAAACAGTCAGCCATCCATGCAAACGCAAGCCTGGGCTGCGGCAGGGTGGGGCTCCGGGGCTCCGAGCATCAGTTCTCTGCAAGATGCCAGCACGTTTCTGAAAACACACTGAAAAGCACAACACCTGCCTGTGAAGTTCCCCCTGGGGGGTCATGGGTGACTTCTGAGAAAGCTTGGAGCTTACAAAGCATGGTTTCCGGGAAGGACCTGAGCAGCTGCTCCGCATCTATAGTTATTCAGAGCACAGAAAGGAGCATCTGCAGACAGGTGCTCTTTGACTACAGGTCCACTGAGAGCCAGGTAACAGGTTAGGGCTGCTAGGAGACCGGGGTCCAAGTCACAGGTGCGATACTTGCTGAACTCAGCCCACCTCTCCCTTTTATTCACCGTCCCTCTATGAAGTTGGGGGACTCAAACCTGGTGCACCCCAACCGGAATGGTGGCTCAGGACTCTGGTGTCCTGACTGCAAGAGAAGCCAGTGGCTTTTTCTTCGAGACTCTCACACCCTGCTGCTGGCGCCGCCTGCCCCCATGCAGGAGCTGTGGCCACCATCCGTACACTGTCTGGGTGTCCTCCACGCAGCCTGAGCTGCAGAGAAACAGCACCAGAGCTTCCACCTCTGGGCTTGGTCCCATGGGAGGGCCTCCTCCAGCTGCCACCTGGAAGTCTCCATTGTCACTGTACTTCCGGGAGACCGAAGTCAAGATTCCTCCAACCCTCCTCTGGGTTGGCAATGTGCTAGAGCTTCAGCACCTCAGGAAAATGACACATTACAGATTGATTACAAAGGACCTGGCCTCGGAACAGCTGGACTGCTGGATGGCGAGATGCAGAGGGCAGGCTGGGGGAGGCTGCTAACGTCCACCACCACCGCTGAGGGCAGCACCCTGGACGCTCTGGGGAGCCCCTGCTTTGGGTTTCCTGGAGGTGTTATTACACAGACACTGTCCATGAAGTTGTGGCGGGATGACTAAGTCACTGCTCCAGAGCTTGGCAGGGACTGAAACTCCAGTCCTCTACTAGCAAGGTATGCATGACAACTGGCTCCTCACCTTCCGGGCTCCCCAGGGATAACTTATCTAGACAAACTCAGAGCAGCTGCAAGGGGCTTCCTAAGGACAACAACAGATGCTCCTGTCCACTATCCCACGGACTCCTTAGAGAGCACAGGGGCTCTGGGTGCTCTGCTTGGGAACCCAAGAATGCAAGCCAAATAGGTACTTTCTATTCTATCATAGTATCATAGCATTGCCTGTCCGAATCTAGCTGTAGTTCACGAAGAGCAAGGAAAGTATTTGGGAGTAACTAAATGTTGT
Source organism: Petromus typicus (assembly GCA_004026965.1). Lineage (NCBI taxonomy): Eukaryota > Metazoa > Chordata > Mammalia > Rodentia > Petromuridae > Petromus > Petromus typicus. Next base: position 47,792 of record PVIR01008891.1, on the reverse strand, counting down.
AAGAAGTCACTTTCTTTTATATAGATTTGAGTGCTACAAGGAAAATATTTGCAGTCTACTATCAGAAAACAAATTCCTAACAAATGCAAAGATTTTAATTGGCTTCAGTTTAGAATTCTAGAGCCAGGAAGCACTTCAAGCTGGATGCAGAGTGATCATTCCAGTGGAGGGGGCAGCAGAGTATGGTTTTGTGGACAGAAGGACGAGGAGAGCAGAAATAGAGAGAAAATAGCTGACTGCTGCTCACTTTGGAGTCATGTTCCTTGTGTAGGCCAAAGCAGCAGGAACCCCTTATTGTGCCCACTAAAACTAGTCTGTTCAGAATTCACCAAAACCATCTCATCTCTCATTTTCCTGATTTGTCTGAAGCCAGGTAAACAACAAAGCTTTGGCTTGGTGACCCTCTGGAATGTTAACACAAGTGATTCTGGGTTTTTGGTTTTTTTTTTTTTTTAATAACTAGGTCGTGATTTCTGGAAATTTTATTTAACAAAAGTAACTTAATAACCAGCTTTCCTGCTTTTATTTTTAAACTAATATGCTGTCATTTGTCTTTTTAAAGAGGAGGAATAATTTTGTGAAAGAGATGAATGGAACGATGAAGAATTTCAGTTCTGGAGTTGATGGATGACAAGGTGCAGAGGGGAGGCGGGGGAGGGGCTGCATGTCTCTGCGTACAAGTTCCAGCTCCTTCATTTGAGAGGAAGGACTATCCACAAGTATTTGTACTCAGTGTAAGAGAAAGTTTTCTGTAGTTCCTGCACCATCGGGCAGTTTGAGCATGAGCCAGTGTTTGTTTAACAATACAACTTGCGCACAGCAAATTTTTATTATGATATCATCATCATAATTGAAATCCGAACCCTATGTGGACTGGGGTGGATATTTTCGGTAAATGGATATTGTATAAGTCACTAGTGGTATTTTTGTGTCAATAACAACAAATCTCGTGCTTTATGAGATCGTTTTATTTAATGCATTCTGTCTATATGGCTATAAACTTCTGGAATAGCTCAGTCATTCCAAAATTACAGCATCTAAATATTTCTATGATAGCCTTTTCCTGAAAAGGAACTGCCAGTTCTTGTAAGTTTCCACATTCTGCTTTTACATTGAAAGTATAATACGAGCCACCTCTGTGCCCTCCCCACTGGCACCTCCTGGGCCCTTGCCAGTCCCCTTCGGGGCCACAGTTCCAGCTCTTTCTGATGAGACAACTTTGTCCATGTATCCAGTTATTTGATTCTTCAAAAGTTAGAGCCAGTTTCTTCCAGAGGCCCACGTTGGCCCTTCGTCCAGCAGGTGAGATGTTTATAAGGAGATGTGATATTCTGTACTCAGGATCCAGTCCAGGCTTCACCTATTTCTCAACTTCTTTGATTCTCCCATTCGTGTCTGTCCCTGTCCCTGAGGCCGTGGCAGAGGCCTCATCGTGGCCTTTGCCACACTGTAACTGGTCCACGTGCAGGTCGTACCCCATCTTTCTTCCCGCTGACCTTGTGTGGTTGCCCTAGCAGAGAGGCACAGAGAATTCCGCTGCTCACTTGGGAGAGGCTGAAGCCACTGATGTATGAGGGACCCACGAGCACACCGTATGTTTCTATCCAGACTGAGTCACAGGGAAGGGCTGTGTCCTCCCTTCCTCAGACTCACCATCAGCTTTGGGAAGATCTGAGTGTCCCTGGAAACGTCCCATTGGAAATCAGGAAGGAGGCCGTGTGTACAGTGCGTGTGCACACGCGTGCCTTAACCACTGACACACTCTTGCGGGTCTGATTTCCTCGTGGTTAAACCGGTGGGCTGCCCAGAGCGATGCAAACCCCTGTGCTATGTTTCCCTGCCTGGGAATGAATGATGACCACCTTCCAGGTCAACGTCAGTGCCACATTTAAGAGACCACAGATCATACCCTCTAAGTCAAAAAAGCTCACGGTCCCTTCCAACCCATTTATACTTCACTGCCACACTTTATAGTTCTTTTTCAGGACATTTTCCTCAGTAATCTACTTCATAAAACAAACAATTATTTTGTTCCTTTGAATGACTTGGTAACTAGAGTTCCTCTACCCCACCTAATCTCTGAGGCGAAGTCCTCTGGTACAGACAGGAGCTCTTCAGTGGAGCTTGCACAGTAGAAAGCAGCCCTAGGGGACCAACGGTGACCGAGAAGAATGAGACCGCGAGGTCCGCCACCTGGGCAGGTCTCATCTGCTGAGGAGCACATCTGTTCACTCAAGCCTGATACGAAGACCCATCAACTGCAATGGGTCGCTACAGCATGGTCCTCTGGATGGCCCAGGGGTTTACAACCTGGACCAGCAGCCTTAGCAGCCAAGGTCAGAGCTCTTCATCTCCTGAGGCACTTATTGGAGTTTTCACCAAGGGAAAGAAGCCCAGCTGGCCTGTGTGTCCTGGGTGGGGGCGGGCCTGTGCACCCAGGATTAACAGCCAGGACTGAGCATTAATGACGTGCTCTGCAGTGAGTTACAATAACGTTTCTCTGCTCTGTGTTACCATCAGAGGAGGCTACATTTGGACTTTAATTTTCCTGGGAATGGGAGCCAGGAACTCTGGTGCTGAGCAAGTGTTCTGTCACCGGTAAGCTGGCCCCCAGCTAGAGGCTGCTGAAACCCGAGCTCCATTCTGCCCTCAAAGAGGCCTCCTTAGGAGCAGTTCTCTTTCTGCGAGTCTGGCCCAGGCAGGGCCTTCTTGAGCACGGCTCACTCAGTGCCCTGTGAGGAGCAGGCGCCGCTGTGTTCTCTCTGGCTCTCTCCAGGCTCCTGAGAGCTGGGGCTGCAGTGTGGGATCGCAGGCTGAGCCCCGTTCCCATGGCCGTCATCCCACGGGATGCTCTAGAGAGTTTGTGGGACACAGGGATCATCATTTGGTGGTTTTGCTCCCTTATAATTTAAGAGGCTTCTTTCTACATTATTCTATCTCATTGAGGAAAATCCTTTGATAACAGGCTTTATACCTCAGTCTCTTAATTACAGATACACCCTGGAGCTGGGAAAAAGAGCAGGGCTCCTGCCTGGTCAGTTGGATCTGGCTGTGCCCCAGGCTGAGTGGCTCAAACAGCGATGTTTATTTCTCACAGCTCTGAAGAGTGGGAGGTTCAAGATCAAAATGCCAAGGGGCTCTGAGTGTCAGGCCTCCTCCAGGTCTGCAGATGACGGCCTCCTCACCGTGCCCACACATGGTGGGGGCTGGGATGGCACTGGGATGGTCCCCAGGGTGGTGATGTGGAGGCGATGGAGCCTTCACAGGGTGGCCCCCGTGGAAGGTGATGAGATCCTGGGAGGTGCCCAACGTGAGCAGGGTGATGATGGTCTCACAGTGTCGGGCTGGCGGAGTGAGTAATTCCCATGACAATGGTTGTCAGAGGGCGAGTGAGTCTGGACCCTCTTGGCCATTCATTTCCTGTTTACCACATGGTCTTTCCCTCTTACCTGCACTATGAACCATTCACCATGTTGTAGTGTAGCCACAAAGCCTTCCCCAGAGCCAATAAGGTACTAGTATCATTCCCTTAAACCTCCACAACTGCGAGCTAAATAAGCCTCCTGTATAAAGCTACGGGCATTTCATTCCAGAAACAAATGGACAGACGTGTGGTGAAGAGCAGGAAGATAAGAAGCAAGCTCTGAGTGTCTCTTCCTGCAAGGCGCTAACCCCAGCACACCAGAGCTCCATCAACTCCTGAGACCATCTCACTGGTGACTCGAGTTTTGACATACAACTTGCATGCCACCCATGACACTGCCAAGGTCTTAGTCACCTCCCCCTGCGTTCTGGACACATTGACAGGGCTTGGTCCTTCGCCCAGGAGGCCAATAGTACTTCTGTTTGCAAAACCGATTAGTGTGGAGACTCCTCAGGTTGTAGCATCAAGCATAAATACTGACATTTTCCTCTGGTTAGAGGCCGGTTGAGCACTATAGAGATACTCAAAGTCAGTCTCCACAAGAGCCTTCACAGAACATGTCGAGACAGAGGAGGAAGACGAGACTCAGAGCGTCTCAGTGATTTCTGTAGGGATGTTTGAAGGGGCCGCGTGCCACACCCCAACGGTGCCCTCCGGGCCAGGTCACTGGTGCCCTTCCCGGCCACACGACATGTGAGAGGTGCATGATGTGGGACAGTGCAGCAGCTGTGAGGTCCATTTTGGGTGCAAAGAGCAGTGTTCAGACCTTGGAGACCCACGGTACTCTCTGGGTAGCTCTTTCCAGTTACTTCTGGCCTGAGGACAGAGGAGACTTCCCGGAGATGGTGGTGCTCCCCAGAGAAGTGGGGGGAGGAGAGAAGGTGAGAGTTGTACTGTAATTTTCTTATCAATGAGAAGCCTTTGGAAACAGGTTCTTGGAACTTCATAGGTGAAAATCAAATTCAGCAGCAGCACAACCCAAGCCTTTGACCCCGGATCACTCAAGGTGAGCATGGAAGGAATCCAGTCCCACCCACAGCCTGCATCAGGGGGTCCGGGCCCTAGCTGGGGCCTGGAGTGGGAAGGGAGGAGGGCTGGTCCCTTTTGTGAAGTGGGTTGGGCATCTCCTGGGCCTTGTGGGGCTGCTGTGGATGCTGGGGAGCAGGAGCCAGGGGTTCTAACTTCCTGGAAGCCGATTCTCTGCAGTGGAAGCTGAAAGGCAGGAAGCCTTGCACCAGAAGGGAAACACTACCACTTTGTCTCTGAAGAAACTTTATACCACTTTGTGCTACAGGAAATGTGGGGTTTGGCTCATAGGGCAGAGGCCAAATGGGGCTGAGAGGAATGATCCTTAACTGGAAATCATAGCAGAGCCTCTGATTTCCCACCGCTTTCAGGTCCACCTTCTCCTCGTGCCATCTCAGTCCTGCTGCTATCCACGCCTCTGAAGTGGATGCTTTGGGGTGTCCAGGCTCAACCTCCAGACCCCTGTGTGGCCCTGGTCACCTTTGCTGTCCACAGCGCTGTGCAGGCTGATGGCAAAACAAACAGAAGATTAATGCATGCGAAAGGGAGCCACAGCAATGCTGGAAGAGCAACACCCAGGCTTTCGGGAGCCTGAGAACACAGCAGAGCCTGCTGCTCCTCCCAGAAGCCTCTGCAGCCAAGGATAGTGGGCAGTGTTGCACCTGCGCAGAGCAGGACCTGGAAGGCCGGGCAGAGCTTGTGCTGACTTGTGGAGAGTGTCTCCACCCACCTGCAGTAGTTGTTTCTGGGGACACATGTGGCAATGTCTACTCCAAAGGTGTCTCTCATGAAGGTGCCTTCATGTCTCTAGAAAGACACTTGTTAAAATTTTCTCTCCAGGGTAAATATTGCATAAGGGTATTCCTGCCAAAATATATTTTAAACAGTTGTGGAAGATGACAGAAGAACTGAGACTGGCTTTCTACAAATGTCATCTCACCGTTGGGGACTGTCCCTCATCCCTATCCAGCTAGGCACTGTTCCAAATACCACTCAGTTACAAAGCTGGCCCATCCCATGAAATCTGTAGTAACTGTAACCTTGAAAAAGGCTTTCATCTTCAATTTCTCTCCATTTCAAGGTCAAACAGCCCCGCTGAAAGACTTCCGCAAAAGGGCATCTTTAGACACCCCAAGGGCCACCTTCTTGTTCTTCCTTCCCAGAGACAATAACTGTGGATCTCTGAGGCATCAGGACTCGGAGCATGCTGGTGTGTGAGAAGACAGAGTCAGGCTGCTGAGAACGAACTCGGGATGGGTGAGACCGTCCCCCGTCATGAGGGCGTTCAAGTGCCTGCATGGAGAGGCACACAGTGCTGCAGCATAAGCACCGCCCCCCAAGTCCACCTGCCACGCGCCTCTGAGTACAATGTAAAGGTCGCTAGGGACTGGGGATGACGCACAGACTCAAGTTTTCTAATCAGAACTAATCCCTGTGGCCCATAGTATTTGATACATCAAAGACCTAATATTTGATACATCAAAAGCCTTCTCAGTAATTCTTTTGAGAAATCAAAAACACTATGCTAATGAGCATGAGCTCTGTGGTTTTAAGTCAGAAATTTTTTTCTGGCCTTTTATAACTTCATTCGATTGAGGCCATATCTGCAGGTATGCTAAGATTTAGGATGATCCAGGTGAACCAATGGCTCCAAAATGCCTTCCCAAATGGCCTGTGACCTCACCATCATGAATCTCTTATGTCAAGGGCTTGAGAGTTCTATTAAAATGCATGTTGCTCTGAGACAAAGGATAAAGCATCCATCACCGTTATTAGGTGAGCATGGACTCATTTTTTGCTTTGTTTTGTTTTGTTTGTTTGTTTGTTTGAGACAGGGTCTCGCTTTGTAGTTCAGGCTGGCCCTGAGCTCAGCCTCCAACTCACATCACAGCAAACCTCCTGCCTCTGCCTCCTGAGTGCTGGGATTACAGGAGTGAGCCACTACACCCAGCACTGTGCTATGTGGTACTGATTGCTGCTGGGCGTGAGTCTCCACACCCAGTATGGTATGTGGTTACCATACACATGGTACCTGGGCCCTTGCGCTTGCAAGACAGGTGCCAGAACCACTGAGCTAAATCCCTGGCCCAGCATGGACTCATTTATCTGATTAGTGTCCATCTCTGTAGCAACCCAAAGGACTGGGACCCCCTGTAGATACATTTGATGGGAGTTAATTTGGCTGTCAAGGTTCCTTACAAGGGCTTGTGCTCCTTGAGTTAAGGAGCACGAGTCCAAAGAGAGAGGAATAAAGGATTAGAGAAGTTCACAGGAACACTGGAAGCAAGTGGGCTCTGACGGTGATGGCGAAATACTGTCAGCTGGCTTTTGAGGTTCCCTGGAGCCTGACAGAGCTCGCTTTTGTGTGTATCTGGGGGTCTGGGTGCTTGGGCCTACGGACTGCATCTGGCTTCCATCCTTACTTCTAGGGCCCCCTGTCCTGCTCCCTGGCTGAGGCAGAGGGCAGCTTTCCTCTGCCGTGTGTTTCCACCATGCTGGTTCTGCCTGGAACCCAGCGGACTCTGGACTGAGACCTCTGAAGCCAGGAGCCAAAACAAACATTCCCGCTTTAAACTGCAGGTGTCGGGTATTTGGCCACAGCAGTGCAAAGCACACATCCACAGGACTCTTGATTTGGACTCTAAGAGAGATGGGGCTGGAAGGAGACCTACCTCTGCTGCACCCTCTCCTGACCCGGACTGGGTGCTGATCTCCAACATCCAGGCCTCCCTGCACCTTGTGTGAACTGCGTGTGACTCTAGGTCTGGGATGTCACTTCTTCTGTCCATGTCACCACTCCTCACTCTTCTGCTGCCTGAGCTGGTGCAGACAAGTGCCCTGCCAGGACCATGCAGGTCCAGTGTGTGGCCTGAGAACTCTCTTGAAGGCTTTGTTGATGAATGTGTGTCCACATCGAGTCTCAGCCATTTTGGTCTCCTCCATGTTATCCTAAGGCAAGGCTTCTCTTTGCCGAAGAGGCTTTCTCGGCCACCCTTCTGCTTCTGTGTAATGTGTGCATTTACTGAGTTACACTTCTGGAGTGAACAAAAATCAAGAAGATGGTTCTGTGAAGATATGCTTTGTGTGAGTTCAGCGGGGGCTTGGCTATTTCAGTGCTAGGTGGACATGGCTGGGAGCCTCAGGGGGTCCAACTGTGGGCAGCGAGCAGGGCTGGAACCAGAGCAGCCGCTGCCTCACTCACAGAGGCTGCTGGCCTCATACCTGGCCACATTCAGCTTAACATGAGCTTTGGGAGAGTTTTATTACATGCTTTAAATACATGTACTAAAGACTCTGAGACAAGATAGGGTCATCTCCTGGTGTGCACACAAGACTTGCTCTGCAGTGTCTGTAGATACAAAAATCCCAGACCCTCAAGTCGTTTATATAACATGATGTTATATTTGCACATAACTAGTGCACAACTGTTAAATTTTACATCATTTCTAGATTGCTGATGATACTGACTATAGAGTCAATGCTCTGTGAATGATTTTTATCTTCAGGGGATAATGACAAGAAAAAAGTTTGGATGTGTTGAATGCATGCAACTTTGCCACAACTTTTGAGTCTGCGTATGAGAAGCCTGAGGTCAGAGACCCCAGTGTAGTCCGCTCGTGAATCCAGGGGAAGAGACGTGTTGGTGGAAAGAGCGCTGTGGCCCCCTTTGCCTCTGACAGGATTCACCCCCCACACACATTCCCATCAGGACAGGGCTCCACGAACGGCTGCACGTGATCACGTGGGCTAACATGGGCCAGTTTTAATGGGGGCACTTTACTGAGAGTATGAGGTCTTAGCAGAGATCCTTCTCCTAGGAGGCTGATGAGAAGCATAATTCTTCCCCCACCTCACTTCTACTGAAGTAGACACAGCCCACTTGCCTCCAGACACATCTTGTCATGTGCAAAAGCTTGGTTCCCAAAGCTCATTTCCCTGGGCCTCTCTGATCTTGGGGCTCTTGAGGAGTCTCAGAAGCTCCCTGCATGCAGAATGCACCAAAACCATGAGCACTTCACCCATAGCGTCCACAGAGAGCCGCTGATGCCCAGAGGGGAACTCCAGCCTCTCACTGCCCCAAAATGATATATTTTACTTTTCCTAGCTTGGTGTTTTTTGTGTCTTGTTCCGGTAGGTTCTTTTGCACATAGTAGCATTTGCTCCATCATTATTTAAATGTGTTACATGCCACTTCTCCCCTCTTCCTGGTAGTTTGTAGAGGCAGAGAGCTGGGCACCAAATTTATTTATGAAGGAGGGCAAGTGTTCTGACATACCCTCCACCCTTAGAACAGCGAACACGCTGCCTCTGTCTCTTCGGCCTAGCCAACGCTGTCTATTCTCAGTCCCAGCCCCATTTTCAAAACAGCACATTTGCTACATGCCTGTCCTCAAGTCTTCACTAGCTTTAATCACAGCTCTCCTTCCGCGCGAAAGCCTTTCTCACTATTCTCTCAAGTGACACGAAGCTAAAATTTGATCTGAAGCTCACTCTGTGGAAAGCAAACACAGACAGTGGAAAACATTCCTCATTTATCTTTCCTAACAGGGCCCGAGTCTTGGGGTGGGGCATTCACCCAGTCATGACACGCCCTCTTGTTGCCTGTGCTGAGCAGTTGGACTGTTTGAGCAATCAGAATTATTCCATAGCCCGTTCGGAAACTCCAAGGACCCAAAAATGGATTTAAAAATTAGCCAAGATCACTGAGCTTGAAAATGGAATAGTTCTGCAGAACTGGCTGTTGCTGACACATTGACTGACTTATTTCAAATAGAAGTTTCAAGAATTTCATGGTTTCCATTTTCCTTAGCATTTTGCCTTAAAAGGAGGGGTGTGAATATTGCTAAATCCCTTGGTTCTTATTTTAAGAATGTGCACCAACATTGCATTCACTGTATTGTTCCAAAATGACTAAAGAGTAACTGTGAAATTGATCATCCCTTGATTAATAAAATTCCTCCACTCGTCATCAAACTCACTAATCACCACCTTCTCTAGACCAGCAAAATGAAGGCTTTCATTACAGGAAGGAACAAAGTTCTGCTTGGACACATTTCTCCTTCCTGTCATCATCTCGCTACTTAACTGGTTAATCCCAACTGACGCTGACACTGACACCCGGTGCAGGTGGAACAGCAGAGCAACCCCCAGAGCAGCTCTGTACGAAGCACACTGGTGGCCAAGAAACACCGTCCAGCCAGGGCCGTCCCCTCCCTTGGTCCCTAATTCATGGTCTGTGAAATTATTCTATCTTCACTGAGGTTTCCACCCATCTACTCCATGAACAGTTTACTGCTGCAGACTCTGCTAGTGAGGGGGCTTCTCCTTTGCCATAAGAGGGTGAGCCAAGGATCATGGCAGAGGGTACTGGAGGTTTACAACTGGTTGGAAGGGTCCCCCCCTTTTCCGTATCATCATTGATCTTGATCCCCACAAGGAGCACACAGCATTATTCAGAAGCTACAGAGCCTCGCTGGGGCCGAGAAGAGAATGCAGCATCATAGACCGTCGTGTGTGGTCACACAGACTTCACTGCCATCCAGGATTTGTCAGGAGAGCACAGGCAAATGGGCAGCAGTTCACTGAGGAGAGTGGTGAGTCAGGGCTGGCAGCAGCACAGCAGGCTTCGGAACCCACACAGGAGAGCAGAGCCTCACACAACAAGAGACGCTGGCGGAGGCCCTGAGATGGAAAGCACCATCCACAAGAAAGGAAGAAGGGCAGCGAGGCAGACCCAGCCCTCTGCTGGGAGAGTGGCTCCCCAGAAGCTGATCTTGGGTGTTTCCGTGCCGCCCCGGGACTCTAAAGTGCTGCAAATGAGAAGCTCACCAGCTGCCTCCTCAGGTGCTCAGCTTGGAAGTCTGGTCTAAACCACAGAGTGGCCTCCTGTGGGGAGTACAGAAGCCAAGCCCGAGGCTCCTTGTCCCACTCACTGTCCCCAGTTTCCTGGCATTGATCTCCAGGTCTCTACTTCCTGCCAGCTGAATAACAGCTGTTGACTGTCCACCCAACCACCGGAGGGCGGCTCCCTTGGGATGACACCTAGATTGCAGGCTCTGATTCTAATGCTGCATGAGTCCGTTGACTGTGATTTGCTCGAAATTTACCTCCAACCTGTGCACACAGTCTTTTCCTCAGTGAAGCCACCTCCCTGTGACATGGGCACCTGTGCACACAGGCATATGGAATTGAGAGAGAACGCAAGTCGCCTGGTCCCGAACATTATCCCATTCTCCAACTGCCAGCGTCCTGGAAAGGCTTCATGAAATGCACAGGTGTTACTTCCCCAAGTAACTCAAGTTCACTAATGCACTAGTGAAAATTAGGTTTTCTCAGTAGTACAGGTGTCTCTCTCTTCTTTGAAAGGCAGCATTCCCAAATCTTGGAATGTGTTCCACTATTTCTTCTTTCTCCAGTGCTAAGGATAGAAGGAAGGGCTCCGTGCATGCCAGGCAAACATCCTCATCTTCACTGAGCTACAGTCTCAGTCCTTGAATACACTCTTTAAACTATTTGCTTGAAGAAGAGTAGAAGGTAGGAAAGGACTCAGCACCCAAGATTATAAGTACAAAGACTGAGTAGAGATCTGCTGAGCATGTTCTGAGCAGCAAGTGCCTAGAAGTATTCTAGTTAATCTTTCTAACATGAGATGGGTTTCAGCATCCTCATCTTTCAGACAAGAAAACACAGGCCCAGGGTCTTTACATAGTTCTGTTAAGTAGGATTAGGGCCAAGAAGGCTCTGAAGGGGTCCAAGAGCTACCAACAAGCATGTGAATCAGTCATAGCCGCTGCCTTTCCCATTGTTCCAAACACCAAGAGGGAAGAAGGAAAGCAAGGCTAGCCACATGTTCCAGGCAACATGAGCTGTGCCTAAGGAGACACCTCAACCCAGGCACCGCCAAGCTGGGCATGGCGAGGCATACCTGTATCCCAGCACTCTGGGAGGTTGAAGCAAGAGGATCACAAGTCTGAGACCAGCCTGAAAAACTTAGCAAGACCCTGTCTCAAAGTGAAAACAAATAAACAAAAAGGGCTGGAGCTGGAGCTCAGCAGAAGGGCTTGGGTTCAATCTCTAAGTGTGTAAAAAATAAAAACCAATGAAATAAAATATGACTTTCTAGGTTGATGGAACTTTCTAGGGTGATCGGAGTGTTGGTTCCATTCCTGTCCCTACTGATCTAACTGTACACTTAGGATCTGTGCCTTCTACATCATGTAATTATAATGTGAAAATAAGTCCCAGGCTTTAATTAAATTGGGTCCTTACATGATCAACCCCAGGAGCCTGTGCAGGCTGGTACTTTCCTCTTTGGTGAGAGCAGAGAAAAGCAATGTCCTCCATTAACAGAATAAGGTAGGTTTTCATGACCTGTGCAGAGCCGCTTAGGTATCAGAAAGTACATGCGTTAGTAGGGTTGATGGGAATTTATGTTCCTTCTGCTCTCTTACACCTGAACCTAATAACTCCTGTGGCAGGCATTCACACAGAAAAGTTCTCAGTGGTGATGGTGCTACATGAAAAAGAAAATCAATGTTAATTTGCTACACATTAATTTGTAATCCAATATCTAAAGTAAATGCATGCATTCCTTGAATGTCAAATTCATTAAAAAATAAGTGCTAATCAGATTTTCTTTGAAAAGTCTAAATATACTGAAATAAGACTCGTAGGGGAGTACTTCTAGAACAATGTAATTATGGTGGTCTTCATACAGTTGCTTGTTAATTGACTATTGAAGTTGAAAAGCATTTCCATAATTAATCTCATGCCATTTTCCAATTATACATTTGATATAATGAAACTGATGCATTTTCAATGGCAACCAAAGAGAAAAGCTTGTTTGGAGGGGTTAGAGTATTTTCCAAGACAATCTGGGATAGCTGCCTGATCGATATTTTGCTTTTTGAAACCCTATGAAGAGAGGGAACAAAGAGAAGCAGCAGAAAGCATTCTTCCAGTTCCCCTTTGAATAGTGGGAAGAGGTGAACTTTTGAGCAAGGGTCGCTGAAGAAGAAGCCCCAGGTGACTAGATGTACACGGCTTATCCAGACAGCTCACAACGCGTCCTGTAGCTGAAGAGCGTGCTGAGTACAACAGAAGCCATCCACTCCTCGATGTGTGTGTTCACCGGGATGCCAACATCTTAGAACACACTGAGATGGTGACCAGTCCTTCACAATCTGAACAGAACTACAGAGATAACCTTCCTCTGCCCAGGGACTCTGAGCCCAGTGAATTGTATATCCCAATAGAACCATAATTTGTATGCCTTTTAACTTTATTTTATTGCAGTAAAAACAAAATTCTAAGTGTACAATAGTTTACTGTTGGTAACTACAGCACAAAGTTATACGGCAGATCCCTATTACCTTTTATCACTGGACTGACCAAGATTTTCTGTCCATTGCTTAGTAGATTCCCACTTTCCTACTCCTCAGCCCCTGGAAAGCACCATTCCACTGTTTGATCTGATGAATCTGACTACTTTAAAAATTTCATAAAAGTGAAGTCATGGAGTACTGTCTTTCTGCAGTTTTTTAACCTAACTTCTTGAAGATTCATCCATGATTCAATATGCTGTAAAATTTTCTTCTTTTTTAAGGATGAAAAATAGTCCACTATGTACATATTCCATATTTTCTTTTTGATGAAGAGTTATGGTGTTTCCACATTGTTGGCTGCTGTAAATGGTGCTGCAATGGATATCGGAGTGCTAATATCTCTTGGAAATTCTGGTTTCCGTTCTTTAGAGTAGGAAACACTGAGATTGCTGGATCTCACACTATTTCTGTTACGACTTTCTTGAGGCATGTTTACACTCTTTTCCATAGCAACTGCAACGTTTCGGATTCCTACAAACATGTAAGAGCTTCTTTTTCTCCATCAACTCCAACTTTCTTTTGTTTTTTAATAACCTTCTTGACACATCTGAGGTGATACCTCACTGAGATCTTGATTTTTGTTTCCTAGATCATGGGTGACATTGCCCATTTTTCTTACATTCCTGCTGGCCATTTGTAAGTCTTTTTTTTTGGAAAAAAAATATGTATTCAAATCTTTAGCCCATTTTTCAATCATATTTTAAGTTTTTTCTACTATTGAATGATGAGAATCACTTATAAATTTTGGAGGGTAATCCCTTTTCAGATACTGATTTGGAAGACTTGATATTGTTAGGGCATCCATATTTCTCAAAGAAATTATAAACTGAGTGTCATCTTTATCAAAATCCTAATAGTATCTTTTAAAGAAATTAAAAAATCTAAAATTCATGTGGGTCATAAAAAACTGTGAATTTCTAACATAATCTTAAGAAAAAAAGAACAAGGCTGAGAGCACCATACTTCCTGATTTCAAAGTGTATTATGAAGCTAGAGTAGCCAAAATAATTGGGCGCTACTATCAAAGCAGGCACATGGATCTATAGCACATAGAGAGAAGTTAAACCAGATCTGTGTATCTACCAAATGACCTTTGACAGAGGGTGCTACAAACACATGGGAGAAAAGGGTGCTCTCTTCAAGGGCTAGCGTTGAGAAGACTTTATTTTAATTTTTAGTATAATGAACTAAGACCTTTACTTTAGAGCCTACACAAAAAGCAATGCAAATTATTTTATTGAAAACTTAAACATGAAACCTGGGATATAAAACTCCTAGAAGAAAGTAAAAGAGAAAACCTTCACGGCTTTGACTTTAGTGATGATTTCATGATTGTATCAAAAGCACAAACCACAAAAGCAAAAGCTGACAAAATGAGAGTATGTCAAATTCAAAAGCTTCTGCACAGAGAAAGACATAATTAACAAAGTGAAAAGGAAACCTACAGAATGGAAGAAAATAGGATATCTTATGATATTCTCCCAAGATCACCAGGCAGAAGGCGCTCAAAGCTTCAGAGGAAACTGACTTGTAACTATTGAAATATCACTGATTTCAAATAAATTATTTTAATATATATTGTTATCACAGTGTTGAAGCCTCGTTAATCTCTGACACAACAGGACAGACAAATTGCAGATGGCAAGGTAGATGGGGTGGGCTGAGTTCAGGGTGCTGTCCAGGGTGCTGTGCAGTCTATGAAGTCCTTGAAGACACCTCATGGGGCAAGTGAAGAAGATATATGGGGCTTTGATGCCCAAGTCCACTTCAAGAAAGGACTGGCTCTTGCATTTAGCACTTAGAGACTGGAAGCCAACGTTTAGTTTCAAGGGGAGACTTCAGTGTCACAGGTCCAGGGAGATGGAGACAGAGTGCACAATGTAGGAAAGAAGGAGCCAGACGCAGTTTGGGGTTTGCTACTCCACCATCTGGCTGAGTGCCCTTAATCTTCCAGTCTACACTAAAGAGTGAAGCCAAATGCTTGGCCAGGAACTTTCTGCTTTAGTTTTGAGTGTGTATTTCCTCCAGGAGAAGGAGCCCTGGGTAACCCTGGAGAAGTGTAAAGCCTTTTCTCCACATCCATATATTATTCATGGCCTTTAGCTTGGGCGACTTCACAGTCTTGGGTCACTTGTTATGAGCAGAATTTTGTCATCCTGGAACCCAAAGAGAGTCCCAGCCTTCAGGAATGTAGAATCAAGATTTACTTGGAAATAGAACTAATGCAGATGTAATTAGTCAAGATAAGATCATATTGGAATAGGATGGACCATTAATCTGCTATGATTGGTGGCCTCATAAAAGGGAAAATTTAGACACAGAGAAAGGCATGGATGCGGGCTAATGACATAAAGTTGTGAGTCATGCTACTTGCTGCAAGCCAGAGAGCTGCAGAAGCCAGGGGAGAAGCCTGGGGTAGATCCTTCTTAGTTCCTAGGAAGGGTTATCTTTGTCTTGGGCTTGTAGCCACCAGGATTGTGAGACACATTCTTCCTGTTTGAGCCACTCGGGTTGTACTACTTTATGTCAGCCTCAATGGTCTAGTGGATCTCTCCCTAGCAAATTCTAACCTGCAGTTCTTATTCAGCTTCTCTTAAAACACCAGCCTTGGAGTTATTTCATTCTTCAGGTAAAACTCAAAGTTTTGGCTAAATAATAAGACCTTATCCATAAATTTTGATACCCCTCTGTGATGAAATTTTAGTCATCAAGGCATGGGGTTAAGCCATGAACTTCTCTATTCAATCATGAAATTAAATATATATGTATATGTTCCATTATGTAAGATACAAAATTTATCTAAAGCATTGTCGCAGTGATGACAGATGGGTGATTTGTAATAAATAAGACATCCTGGAATAAACATAGACCATTATTACATTTCCAGTATAAAACCTTTTCTTTCGAAGATTGCCAAGCATTTTCTGTTGTGCTCCATGCCAAGTTCCTCTGAAGAACATTGAACTGGATCTGCTGAGACTTAATGTGCCTATCCATTAGATTAGACTTTGCATGAACTACTTCATTCCACAAGAAAATGAAATTTGGAAATTAAAGTTGAAATCTGAGAGAGATAAAATGTCTACTACTTACATCAAAAAACTAAGTAATAAAAGTGTAAAGAGAAGAGTGCAAGAAAAGTATGATTAGGGGCCGGGGAGTTAGCTCAGTGGTTCCGGCGCCTGTCTTGCAAGTGCAAGGACCCAGGTTCAATTCCCCGGTAACCACATAACAATACTGGGTGTGGAGACTCACACCCAGCAGCAACCAGTACCACATACCACAGTGCCGGGCGTGGTGGCTCACGCCTGTCATCCCAGCACTCGGGAGGCAGAGGCAGGAGGATTGTGATGTGAGTTTGAGGCTGAGCTCAGGGCCAGCCTGAACCACAAAACGAGACCCTGTCTCAAAAAACCTAAAAAAAAAAAAAAAAAAGTGTGAGTGGTGTCATCCAATAAGCTTACAGTACAGATGGAATGAAAAGGGAAGAAAGTGGGTCCCTTCCTGTCTGCTTCAGTGGGTGCCATTGTCTGTGGACATCCAGCTTCTTCAGCCCTTCAGTACCCACTTGCACCTGGAGCTGCCAAGCCGTCAGTCTCAGCCCAAGGGCACATTCTTTGTCCTTCTTCTTCCTCGGCTTTCAGCTTCTTGGACAGAGGGGCCACTGGATATTCTCTCTTTGTGGACACAGGCAGCCACTATGGACTCTCCTGCCTCTAATATTATATATCCACTTACATAATTACATAAATCAGCCAACTAGCTAGGTAGATACAAGTGCAGGTTTTGTTCCTTTACAAAAGTCTTACTAATACACATGATATTGATGACGTAGTGTGTCTTCTAAAAACCTTCAAGAAAATTCACAAGAACTTCCAAATACTGTCACTTCATCAGTGCTTATTAGCATAGTTATGACATAGTCAGGGGCTTCTTCCCTCTGTGTATTTTCATCATTTGTGTGTTTTTCAGCGTCACTCCTACTGTAACATACCTGTGGGCTCTGACCCGCATGTCTCCCCGGTGCGGCTTGGAGATGCTGTCTGTGGTCTGCTATGTGCCCCTGTTGCACTGCCTGGCCCCTGTTCCTTCTACCGTATTATCTGTCCCATGACTGCTCTAGTTCTTTAAAATCTCCTTCCAGTGGACCAGTGAGAATGCAGGATTGTTTCCTTTTGATCTCACAGTCCTCACAACTATCCTTGCCAAACTATCTCTTCCCAACCAACTTTTGTGGTGTAAGATAGACTAGTGCTAATCTGTAGATTAAGCAAGTTTACAGTATACAAAGACAACCCCAATTTTAGTTCTGTATACTAGCAATGAATAATCTGAAGATTAACTAAAGCAGTTCCCCTCACAATAACACAAAAAGGCTATGCAGCAATAAAGTTAATAGAAGAAGAGCAAATAAAACATTATGGTCTGAAAACTACAAGAGACTACTGAGATTAAAGACCTAGATGCACAGACAAACATCCCATGGTCATGGAACAGAAGACTTAACATTAAAATGAGATCACTCCAGTGGGGCACGGCGGCACATGCGTGTAATCTCAGAATCCTCCTGGGAGGATTCCAACTTCAAGCCCAGCCTGGATAATTTAGCGAGTTCCATTTTAAATTAAAACTAAAAATAGTGGAGGACGTGGCTCAGGGCCAACACGCTGGGTTCAGTCCCCAGCACTGGGGAGGGGAGTGGAGCCCTTGCTACTCCCTCTCACTCCTTAATGATGTTCTCATTAATCCCTGAACTGTTCTACAGATGCAAGATGATTTTTATTAGAATCTTAGAATTTATTAGAATCTTAGTTCCTTTTTAGAAACTGACAAACTGATTGTAAAATCCATATGAAATTATAAGGTAACCAGACTGCCCGCATAATCATGAGAAAGGATGAAGTGAGAGGACTCAGACTTCCTAGTTTCAAAACATACCAGAAGACACTGATGATTGAGTCTGTGTGGTTCTGGCACAGCGATAAACCCAGAGGTGAGTGAAATATAATTAAGAGAGTCGAGAAGTAAACATTCATGTTTATAGTTTCCTGGTTTTTCACAGGGCTCCAAGAACAGCCAGTGAAAGAAGATTGTCTTCCTCACAAACAAGTGGACAGCCACAAGCACAAGAGTAGAAGTTGGTCTCCACCTTATTCCACTCTCAGAAATTAAGTAATGAGGTATCACAGTCATAAAGTTAAGAGCTAGAAGTATAAATCTTGTAGATGAAAGCACATGTGTAATCTTTCATGACCTCTGTTTGGCAAAGAATTCTTAGACATGACAGCAAAGCCATGAGTAACAAAAGAAAGAAAGATATTGGTTTCATTAAAATTTAAACATTTTTCATTTTCAGTGAAGGCCATAAAGAAAACAAACTAGTCACTAAGTGCAGGAGCATATTTACCATACGTCCCGTGAGGGACATATAGCCAGAATTTCAAAAACCTTCTTCTTATAATCAATAATTAAAAGACAAATACTCATTCAAAGAGGCCATGGATCAGAATGTACATTTCTTCCAAGAAAGATATACAAACTTCCAATGAGCACGTGCAAAGATGTTTCACATCATGGTCTAGGGGAAACATAAATGAAAACCACAAAGAGGTACAGTTTCCTCCCCTGCTAGACTGGCTAAAGTATAAAAGTCAGAAAATAACAAATCTTTGGTGAATATGAAGAAATCAGAACACTTATGCTGGCGGAGGCGGAAGCTGCTGCAGCCACTTGAAAAATAGTCTGGCAGGTCCTCAGACAATTAAACATCAAGTTATTGTTGACCCCACCAGGAAAACACCCAAGAGGAACAGATTATATGTCCATACAAAGGTTATACATGAATATTGATACTAGCATTATTTATGACACCTTGAAGCTGGAAACAGCCCCACTGTCCACTGACAGACACATAGGTAAACAAAACTCCTGGATAGTGCGAATTACTAGGCGATGTGGAAGACTCATGCCGATACATGCTACGTCATGGACAGGTCTTGACAACATGCCACAACATGGTTGAGCTTTCAAAACATTATCCCAAAGGGCCGGGGAGTTAGCTCAGTGGTTCCGGCGCCTGTCTTGCAAGCGCAAGGACCCAGGTTCGATCCTCGGTAACCACATACCATACTGGGCATGGAGACTCATGCCAGCAGCAACCAGTACCACATACCACAGTGCCAGGCATGGTGGCTCATGCCTGTCATCCCAGCACTTGGGAGGCAGAAGCAGGAGGACTGCTGTGATGTGAGTTGGAGGCTGAGCTCAGGGCCAGCCTGAACCACAAAGTGAGACCCTGTCTCAAAAAACCTAAAAATAAAAATAAATAAATAAATAAATAAACAAAACAAAACATTTTGCCAAATGCAGGAAGCCAGTCACAACAAACACAGGACTTGGTTCCTGGGAAAGTTCAGAGCAGGGAGGCCCCCTAGGGAAAGGTTAGTGACCAGGGAGAACTCAGGGGCCATCAGCTAGGCAGGAGAGAGACAGAGAGGCAGCTGACGGTGCGGAGTTTCTGGATGGTCCAACATTCTAAAATTAACTGTGATGCTGGTTGCAGTTAACTATGAATGTGCTAAAAATGACAAAATGTACCCTTTAGGTAAATGACTGGCGTACGAATTATATCCCAATGAAACTACTTATAGAAGTGTGTAAAGTACTCTTCAAATGAGAGTCACTGTTATTTTCTTTCTTTTGGGACTGTGTGACCTTTAAAAGGCTAATTATGCAATATCACAACACTACAAATGAACTTTTTAATGCTTAAAGAAATCACTGAATTTAACCAATATGTGCTAGTTTTTGGGTGGTACTGTCCTTGGATTATTGTTAGGAGCAATCGCCACCTTATACCGAGTGTGTTATTTAAGATGAGAGATAATTGGCTCTACATTATTGAAAATCGATAGTCTTAACATTAGCATTAATGATTACTTTTCATAGTAGAAAAGTAATTTAATGGAAAAGTGTGCTCAGTTTGTAGTTTGAGAGCCCTCATAAATGTGTTCCATTTCTTAGTCTTGTTTGTGTCACCTTCTCAGTGCACTGTATTATATATTATTTAGACAGTCTTTTTCCAAGTAGGAGATAAAATAATTTTACAGTGAGATAGAACTTCTATACAGACTTTCGAATTGTAATGAACAACTCTAGGAAAAATATCTTTCTTATTTACCAGCAATTAGAGAAGCTTTTCTCCTCATTGATCTAATAGATTTTGCTCCTGTAGATTATTTTTAAACCTAAAGAAACACTTGTCTGCCCCAGAAAATAGTGTCCAAAGAAGAAATGAGCATGAGTTAGCCCAGACGTGGCTTTGTACTTCTTTTCCAGTCTTTTTTTTTTTTTTTTTTTTTGAGATAGGGTCTTACTTCTGTAGTTCAAGGTGGCCTTGAGCTCACGTCAATACTCCTGCCTCTGCCTCCTGAGTGCTGGGATTACTAGCGTGAGCCACCACGCCTAGCACTGTGCTAGGTGGTTCTGATTGATGGTGGGCATGAGTCTCCATGCCCAGCATTGTATGTGGTAACCAGGGGATTGAACCCGGGCCCTTGCACTTGCAGGTCAGGCGCTGGAATCACTGAGCTAAATCCCCAGCCCTTCCAGTCTTTCTCCAATAGAACCATCTCTGCCAGTCTTCTTTGTCTGTATTCAGCTGAAAGTGCAAAGGAAAACAGGATACTCTGATCTGGGCTTCTGGAAGGACAGCTGTTGGCGCTGATGCGGAGACTGCATTCTCCAGCGGGGCCACTTGTTCGAGGTGGGGGTTTCTGTGTGTCAAGGCCAGCACAGCCACTGACACACATGTTAATGAGGAGTAATGTTAAGTGGTGCTTATGGGCACAGAGGCTGAAAATGACTTTTAAGATATTCTATTTTATGTTCCTGGCTTTCAAACTACTGCTTAACAACCCTGAATAAAGAAACATACAAGAAGCTAAATGTCTCATTTCAGGCACTGATCTTTACTTATCCAATCCCAGCCTGTCCAGAAAGAGAGCTTGACTCCACATTCTAGAAGCTGTGGGGAAGGTTAGACAGAATATGTGCAATGGTTCGATGTAATGGTACAGTAAGTGAGGCTTCTGGCAACAACCCCATTATGAGCTGCATTTCCATTCCTGACCTGGACACAAGCTCCAGGGTTGCTCTTTTCCTTTTCTCTGGTGAGTGGGGTTTTTCAGATATTGCTTAGTGACTTTTAACATATGTAGAATAATCCGAAAGAAAATAACCAATGAGCCTCCCCAGTCCCTTAAAATCCCCAGGCCAAATAATGTTGAACCAAAGCGGCTCAGACTAAACCAGATGAAAAGGTCACAGACAAACTATGTCGTCATCTAAGGCTAGGGAGATTAGAGCCACAGTCCTGGCCCAGGAGTCAGCCCTGCCAGAGGATGGCTTCTTTCCAAGACACGAACTATTGATCTGGGAGTTGAGTGTTCACTGATTACAAAATAATTGATTGATAATGACAACTTAGGTTATTTTTTCTTCAACCATTCAGTTGGAAAACATTTACTCTGAGGTAAGAGTTTCAGGGAGAATTGATCAAATACCATTAATCAACACTGTCAGGCTGAATTCTCCAGTCACCTGTCACGCTGCATAAAAATTCAAACCTAGAACCGTAAGAATCTATCAAGTGGCCTGACATTGGCTGTAGTGAGAACGAATTAGTAAGGATTCCAGGGCCCACAAATGCTGGTGGAAGTTCTTACCACCTGTAAGAAGTACAAACTCCATGCGGTCCACTTTTAAGACAAGGTAGCTAACTCTGGGTGGAAAATTACTGGCAGTTTAACATCCGTGAGGCTCGCGGACATCACTGAGTTCAGGCATCTGGAGAGTTCCAAAGCAATAATCTGTTTTCCAGGGTCTTATGTGCTTAATCGTCAGGCAGCACACACCTGGGGGGTGGGGAGAGCTGTGCACTGGGCAATAAAGTGCTTGTTGGAACCACCCTGGGCAGCCTGCCTGCCAGACGCCAGGCCGGAAAGACCAACACTAAAGTCTTACTTTCACTGTACTTCGTGTCTCCAGATCCACTCTTTGGGTTTGGACAAGTGAGAGAACTTCTCACAACATCCCACCACTAGTCTCCTTTCATGGTTCTCAAAGTGGTCCCCAAATCTGCTACATCAGTGTTTTCTGTAAACATAAACATTAGCTCCTCAGCCCAGTCCTGCTGGGTGAGAAAACCTAGGGGCAGCAATGGGGGACAGCAGTGCTGCCCTCATCGACCTATGGGGTGACTCTAATGCAGATGATGTGAAGAACAAATTCAGTAAACCAGTCACTGGTTCTCCTAACCAGATCCAGGACACATTAAGATGCAACATTATTTCCAAAACAAATATCCTAACATATGCCATACGGGTTTAGTACCCAAGTAAATTGCCTTGTGTTTAAGTTACTTGAAAATGCCTGGTCTCCAGAAGGTCTGATCAGGACTCTAGACATGGACGATTCACTGGACTTGCGGCTACTACGCCCTAGGCTTTCTTGTATGCAATTGTTTGCTCAGGCATGTGGCGAATAGCTCTGTTGAACTAATGAACTGCTGGCTGTCACCAACACAGAGCTGGGAGCACTGACTTCAGCAGACATCTTAATAACTCAGAACATCATCACTTTGTTTTTCCAAACCTACGAAACCTCACCAACAGTTCAGGAGTGTGGTCTGTCCAGGGAAGTTCTTCCTTAACCAAGAACAAAACAAAGCAAAACAAAAGCGTGGATTCATTATCTAAGCGCCCTTTTGTGATTTAGTTCTGAATCTTGTCTCCCAGTGACTGCAGATGCCAGCTCACCAGATTTCTGCCTTTAGCGCACCCACTTCAGCTCACTTGAGAAGCACATTTTCAGCAAGTTTTCCTTCAGTTTCCACATTGTCTGATTCAGCCCATCAGCCACCAGAAGCTTATATAGGATTAAGACATTAGCGTTCTCCCACACTGTGGTCCAAGTACAAATTCTCCAGCCAGCTCATTTAAGATGACAATACCACTCCTGAAGCACTAATGACACCCCAGAGAGGGTTCCTGCCCACTTGACCCTGGGAGGTATGAGGCCAGCAAACACCGGAGCCCTTGTACTCAAGCTTCACACAGTAAACTGAAGGCTGCATTTTGCTTCAATTCATACACTGACAAGGAAGGTTCAGAGTTGAACGCAGGGAATAAGACCCCAGTCTCAGCCACTTCCGGTACCCCATCTGTCAAGCTCCACCCTCACGTCGCATCTCCTGCTCAGGGATGTGTGCAGCTGATCTGTTGCCACAGGGAATGAACTGATGCCCAGTGGGAAGGGAACACATGTTGGTTGGCACTACTGGAATTACAATGAAAACCCCAGGGAAATATTTGGTACAATGAACTGTGTCCCACCTGTGGGAGGATAGCACAGGCATCCTTGATGTGAGGAGGGGAAAGGGCTGCATTTCATTAGCTGTGCCCCTGAGTCTGTGTCTTAGGACTCTTTCTGAGCACAGCACTGGCTGGACCATCAGCGATAAGATTTTGTCAAGTTCAGCACAGCTTTGCGTGGAGTATTTACTGGGCTTACCACCTTTTATTTCAATCATTCCATCTATATTTGTCAATTTTTCTGCATCTTCTACTTTTGGGGTCATAATCAATACAAATGATAACACTTCCTTTATATGATATTTCTGCTCTAATGCCACATCTATTTTCTTAACAAAAGACTTGATGTTCTGAAAAAATACATGCACAAAACCAGGCTTCACAGAAAAAAATAATGGACCGTGCAAAACCTACAGAATTTAGCTATCAAAGAAATAACAAAAGCAGTAGAAATGGCAAATGAAAAAGACCAGCATGGTTAGGTCTCCCTGGAATTTGTACCTAGATTCAGTCTAAACATCACTGTGACCTTGTGTGCCTGGGCTTATGTTTTTTTCCTCAGACTGAAAGTCTTTGTAGACATTTGCCCCAGAGACAGAGCTATTTTTATAACATAAAAAACATGAACTCAAAATCAACTTCTTCATCAGTCACTTTTTGTTGCCACGGGAAACAATGTCTATCACATCTCTGTCCAGTTTACAGCTTCCTTGGGTAGCCTGGCATGGGGTACTGGTTTTCAAACATTGTACAAGAGTTTGTTAGACAAGCAAATGTATAGGCAACTCAGAAAACTTCTGGGGATGTGGCTGGTGCAGAGCAGGGCCCAGAAGTCCACTCTAGAAAGTTTTTCAGGTAGCTCTGATGCAGCCAAAGTCTTAGGACAACCAGCATACTTGGCTAGTTGCATTTCCAGTTGCATTTTCATGTTGTACTAGGACCACTACGCCAACCACTTCTGGGGAAGGCTTTTCTGTAGAATTTCAGCCTTTTCTTTAAGGATCCTCATGTATTGAAAAGATTTGTGTTTAATTTTGAGAAATCTGATCCTTACTCAAAGTGTGCTTGTCTGTTCCCTAGAAAGACAGAATATACACTGATGCCAAACCCCTGTGGGTTAACTGCTCAACTGAATCACACTGGAAGTTCTTGCATGACAGATAAACAAATCAATGGAGGAGAGCCATCCTGAACAGTAGAAGGAATGTTGGCATTGAGGGCCATTTGAATGGATCTGAAATGTCATTCTGTGTCCTAAACTCTGACCCTTCACCTACAAATCATGCATGGGAAGCCTGGTCCCAGAGTACGTGAACATCTACCTAAGATGTGTAACAAATATCTACAGTGAGACAGAGGCTCAAGTAAATTCTAACATAAAACCTTTTATTGCTCTCTGTATAAAATACTTTTTCAAAAAGAAAATTAAATGTGTAAGATGGACACATTTATAGAGATCTAGTGTCTGATTTCCTTCAAGATTGTTTGGGTTTTGGTGTCTACCTAACTCTCACTCATTTTGATTTGTGTGGGCTCAGATGTGTCATGTAAATCAAATTAAAAGTACAAAATCTAATTAGTGGAATTGAAGGAGATTGCATCATGGCCTTCAAAATCAGCAGCAGATGTTTTAAAAATGAAATAATTGAGCAGTTTGTGCAGATATTACTGATATTAAAACAACACAAGTTATTGATGGCTATATAAATAATAGCCATTTTAAAATTTTAACATCAATTTATTGAAGTGGCACCTGCAAAATAAAAAGTAGCATTAGCTTAAGGGGCCTGAGATTTAGCTCAGTGTGTTGCCTGTCTTGCAAATATTAACTTAGATTTCAATATATTGATATTATTCAAAATTAAAATTGTGAGAGACAAGAATGCTAAAATGAAGATGCATTTATATTTCATTTAAATCTCTATTTCCCAATAGTAGAAGATACAGTGGATGCTAATGTCCTGATTCCAGGACATCAGGAGCAGCGTGTTGGTGTTGTGCCTCTGGAGCACAGGTGATGTCCGCTGCCACGCAGCTGTCTTCCCTGGTAGAGCACCAGGAACAAAGTGTCTGATCAACAAATATTTGTTGAATGGACAAATGTCATGTTTTAGGAAGTCCAAGGTATGCCACCATAGCAGTAGTTAGCAGGCTGACAAGACTTTGAAGTCTGTCTTACAAATAGTGAGAAAAGTCAGAAAGGCAAAATGATAGGCACTGAGACCCGGAGTAAGAAAGGTTGAAGTCTCAGAACTGTTCATCCACGAACTGGAACTTCACAACTTATACGACATCTACAGAGACACATCTGCTCTGCAATGTCTGTGGTCTGTACACATGTTCTCTTGCCGGCGTGGCTCCCTTGCTTTCAAAGTTCACACTTGGCAGAGGGTATGGATGCTGACCACGTACACTCTGCGCGCTGGGTCACAGGTCACCCGTAGACCATTCAAGAGGGAATCAAAGTCAATGCGTTTTTTTCTATGGTCTCGTCAGCATGCTATTTTCTAGTATGTTATTTTCATACAGTAACTCTAGAACATCTAGTAAAAGAGCGGTTCTAGAACTCCTGGTAAACTACATTGTACTAAGAGGATGCCAGGACTCTCACCTCATATCTGTGTCACTGCACCAGTGGCTCTAAAGGTTAGATCCTTTCCGTTTGCTTAAGAACTGTCTACAAAGTTGCTGGACAAGTCAGCAGTCAAAGGAGCACCAGGATGAAAGCTCCCAGGCTGTATTAGTACCTACTGTGGACACCTTCCTCAGTGAGAACAGACTGGCAGTTAGGAACTTGTAGGCAGACAGATAGAAAGAAACTGGAGGCTGGACAAAAATATCTCTGAGGAGCTCGGACTCCAGCACAGTGAGGTAGAAGAATAGGGGCTGCACATCAGAACAGGCAGCAGGACCTGAGCAGGCCCAGGGTATAGATTGTTGGTTGTACTTTTGCTGTTAATGTGCAGGACAATGAAATATGCACAGACACTCAAGTAAAACATGGGAAAATTATTTATGGAGCATAATTTAGAATGTTCTTGTTTATTCTTCCTCAAAGCACTTTTTAGTGCTGGTGAAAATAGATCATACTAGTACCTAAAGATTCTATTCCAGTCCAGCGTAAAATTATATCCGCAGGATGTAAAAGATGGCGGACCTGGAACTTGCACCCAACAGCTCTCTCTGCTCTCTTTTTCCTAGAAGGTGGCTCATTAAAGTCATTTGTTTGCCTGAAATTTTAATCTTTAATTTTTTCAGTTAGGCAGAAAGGTGCAGAGCTCAATATGGAAACTGAAGCACTCAGAGGTCACTTTCAAACAGATCCATCTGCACTGGCTTTGCCGACGCCGTGGGCTTCGCTCCAGTTGGACTGGAGGGAATCTCGAAATCTCCATGTGCCTTTCTCCATGTGCAGATAAGAGAATCATGAGTAGTTCAAATTTAGGAAGGACATAAGATATAATGTATTTCAGTGTGAAACACTGAAGAGAGGCTTTCTGAAGCTAAGAGCCAAACGTGGTAGATAGTTGGGAAAAATAGAAAGCATTATCATCTTCCACTCAATTCATTTGAAGCTGAGGAAAATCTCATTTGATTTCATTCAAATTCTGCTCTGGCT
Organism: Petromus typicus; assembly: GCA_004026965.1. NCBI lineage: Eukaryota > Metazoa > Chordata > Mammalia > Rodentia > Petromuridae > Petromus > Petromus typicus. The sequence goes on along the minus strand of PVIR01008891.1, from coordinate 20,966 downwards.
TCCTGTGAATGATACACGCTGTTTGAGAAAATGAGATGATAGCTCTCAGGTAACAGCCCATGAAGGTGTGTGTCCACACGTATGTGTCCGTGTGAGCACGTGCGTGCACATGCACAGAAGCTCATGGAAAAGAATGGTTCTCGTTCCAAAGAACCAGAGTTACCAGTGTATGCGGGGGACAGAAAGACTTTCACATCCGGGTTCTGTAAGAGTAACCTTACACAGTAAGTGATTTGTGGTGTAATCCCAATGGTGAATAACTTCTCTCAGGAGTCAGGGGAATGCTGCAGTCGCAATCCTTAAGGTTCATACTGTTGTCATTGTTTTGTTTTTAGTGATTTGGTCCTGCTACACAAAAGTTCTTTAAAATCACTCTAGTATATCCCAGCAGTCGGAAGGCAGAGGCAGGAGGATTGCTGTGATGTGAGTTGGAGGCTGAGCTCAAGGCCAGCCTGAACCACAAAGCGAGACCCTGTCTTCAAAAACCTTAAAATAGGGCCGGGGATTTAGCTCAGTGGTTCCGGTGCCTGTCTTGCAAGTGTAAGGACCCGGGTTCAATCCCCGGTAATCACACACCTTTACTGGGTGTGGAGACTCACGCCCAGCAGCAACCAGTACCACATACCACAGTGCCGGGCGTGGTGGCTCACGCCTGTAATCCCAGCACTTGGGAGGCAGAGGCAGGAGGATTGCTGTGATGAGTTTGAGGCTGAGCTCAGGGCCAGCCTAAACTCCAAAGCGAGACACTGTCTCAAAAAAAAAAACCTAAAAAAAAAAAAATCTTAAAATAAAATAAAATCATTCTAGTATATCAAAGTCAAGTATTTTATGTAGTTTGATTTCTAATTAAAGTTAAAAGAGGACATACTTTTCAGCCAGAAAAAAAAGTAAATATACATTGAACAGAAACACTTTAATGCTGCACTTTGGTCTTTGATAGTGATGAGAATTTGTCTTTACACAGAAATCAGTTTCTGCACAAAACTCCTAGCAGGTCAAGAAAGACTCACGAGACAACCAGTGCAACTTTGATGGCTCTGTCCACCTGTGCCCCGCCCTCCCAGCTGACAGGTGGAGCAGCCGGAGACAGCAGGGCAGCTCCTGGTCCAGCCAAGGTCACCTTTCCTGCCGCGGGGAGCCCGTGCTCCAGATCACCCGGCCCTCTTTTCCTGCTGCCTCGTGTCTTCCTGCCCTTTCTCACTTCTTACACTTTCTAGAACAACAGGCCCATCAGCAGGTGTGGAGAGATCAGCAACCTGTTCTTCCCAAATCCGGCTGAAGCTTCTGCACTCTCACTGGACCTCCAGAACAACAGTTGTGAATACTGAAGCATGTCTTTATCTGTGGAAATACCTCGCATTGGTCAGATGTATGAAACACAAAAATGTAGTAAAACAATTCACTTTGGAATCTCTTCAATTCACTCACTCATAATCATTCATTCATTTTTTTTGAAGAGCAAACTTTTTTCCGGTACTGTTTCTTGCTTTTGCTGTAACTAATTACTAAAGACTCGATGTTTTAAAGCAACACGGACTTAATTTCTGATAGTTTTGGAGGTCAGAAGTTCCAATTCAGCCCCTGGGTAAGGTCAAGGTGTGGGCAGGGCAGGAGGCACCTGCAGGCTCCAAGGGAAGTCTGTGTCCTCACTTTTCTGCGCCTCCAGCAGCTGCTCCACTGCTTGGCTTGTGACTCCTTCCTCCATCTTCGAGCACAGCATTCCCTTCTTTTCCTCTTTTATGCCACCTCCTCCTCCTGCCCTGACTCCTCCTCTCTCTTGGAGTACTGTTTGACCACACAGCACTCCCCCCCCAGGTAATGGGGGAGCACTTCACCTCAAAACCTGTCATTTAACCACACCCACAAATCCTTTTGCTACGTGAGGTTATATTCACAGAGAATGATGAGAGGGACATGGGGACCAGCATTCCAAGGACCACAGGAGAACGTGTCAGGTGTGGTGCCGGTAACTGCAGCGTGCAAGGCCCATTAGCTCCCACCTCTCTCACTGTCTTGGGGCTCAGTAAGGGCAGCAAGCTTCCCGGGACAGCGACAGAGAACAAGAAAGAATCAGAAGGCCAGTGTGGCAAGTGCCGTGCTTGTCCTGAAAAGGCCCAGCTCGTGTCTGTGTGTTGCGAATGGAAGTTGTCCACCAAAGGAACACAGTGGGAAGGACCCAAGGGCCAGGAGAGGGACCCACAATGAAGCCACGCCCACATTCTCTGTGAAGTGAAGTGACCGGCTCTCTAAAGGAGTCCCTGAATGCTAGGTGGCCACACCAGGAGAGCCACTGGCGTGACCGGACAGGGGCTGCTGGGCCAGGGGTCCTGGAGGGGCAGCTCCACTGTGGGTGTTTTGCTTTGTGGGCTGCACACACCTCTGTGGGTCCAGCTATCTCCACAGGAAGCCAGCAATCCCAGGGCGCAGGGCCAAGGGACAGAGGTTCAGGATCGGACCCTCCTATCAGCTCTCTTTTGATGTCGAGGCAGAATTCACAGAATGCTTGAAAGCCAGTGAGACTGTCAGCCCCGGACATGTCCCCTTCATCCCTTTTTTAGGTTCAGATTATTGCCAGAAATCAAAGTCCCTGACGATTTATGACTAGGATAAGTGGAATTTCGTCTTTTCTGATACAGGAGCTTAAACATCGAATGGTTTCTCTTACATAAGAAACCCCAAGTATAAATAAGTTAGAAAAATAAAAGACAGACAGTAAGAAACAGGGAGAGAGATCTTTTGCACATGGAAAGAGAACCAAGAGATCGAGGGAAATGGGGAGGAGTGAGGAGGAAATGGGATGTCAGAAGAATTAAGCTGCATTATGTACGTACGCCCACACCCCAGGACGATGCAGCCATCGCAGAGTGTAAACATTTGGAAACCCACGGGACCCGAGTGAGAAGACTTCTGCATAGCAGAACTACCACTCACTGCCTTCCTGAGCTGGAACCCTCCCTGTGACCACTCTGAACTTCCATGACAATGATAGCAATACTGGTTTTGACTCAGGACCATTTTAACGTAAGAATCGATGATAGGGTACAGAAAGGTGCTTTGTGAATTGAGAAAAACATTTGTAAAATAAATTCACATTTTAAGCAGAGTCAATAGCTGGTACAAAAAGTGTTTGTCATTGGGTATCATTTCTGTCTTGGCTAAGATGCAGCTCAGTTAGATGAGTCAATGGGCCATTCGAGGTGTCGATGCCCTGAACCAGTGCATTTGAGATCGTCCCAGGTCTTAGTGCTGGTTTCCATCTTGGGAAGTCCAAGGGGGACTGATCATAAGCCACCTGATGAAAGGGGTTAGGAGAAGGAGGAGGAGGAAATGAAGGGGAAGAGAGAGAGAGAGAGAGAGAGAGAGAGAGAGAGAGAGGAGCTATAAATCAGGAACTTAATTATCAGAGTGACTCAGGTGGAAAAGGTGAAGTCTAACTGGGTTTCTGTTTACATTAAACAGATTTGATTTGTAAATCTGACTCAATTAGCCAGAAATTAAGTGCATCTTGAGCTAGAAATTTTATGGGTATAAATATTCTCTTTAGGATGGAAAGTACTCCATAAAAAGACAACTTTTAATCTCCTTCTGCACAATGTTTTTTTAAGGTCACTCTGCTTCCCCCAGATCCTCCAGTCACTCTGTCTCCACCTCCGTGTCTGGCTGATCCCAGTTGTGTCCTTAGTACCTTTTAATACTGAGGGTTGGAGGGTTACAGGCGATACACAACACTTCCACGCTGCCACCTTGGCAGTCATTCCAAGGGCGTGTAACTTGCTCAACGTAGGCCAAGGAAAATGTGAAGCAGGGCCGTCTCCTGGTGAGCAGTCCTACTCTCAGGGGACTCTTCGTGGGCACATGGGGACAAATGTCACAGAACAAGCTGTCACCCTGCCCTTCTTCATGATGCAACCACCAGCTAAGCTTCCCTTAAACCTGAGTTCCGAGTCTCCACTCCGTGAAGAGGTCTAGCTTTGCTCAGTGCCGCCGGGGTGGACCTCGAGTGGGAGGCTGAGTCCGCACAAAACGATGATGGGGACGTTCAGCTCAGTGTGTGCACGTGCATGTGTGTGTGTGTTGGGGCAAGGAGGGCATTTTGGCATAAATTTAGTTCAGGGCTCCTTCTCTGGGCTTCTTTGTCATAGGTCAGTGTTATCTCCTGGACTCACTAGGGTCAGTGCTGGAGAAGGACCATGCTCCTCCTCAGGGACAGATGGAGTGACCACCAGGACAGCACCTTCCACAGCACCTGGTGACCAGTGGGGCCCTAACATAAGTCCTGTTTACTCTACAAGCTCCCCACTTGCAGGACACTAGGAGGACCCCAGTCCTTCTTCTACCCATGGTACCCGGGCTGCTGTGCACAAAGTCTGAAGGCTCAGAGGAAAAAAACCTGTACAAAACAAAATAATGTGAGATTCTGCCTTGACCACCAGACATAAGACTCAGTTCCTGTAGTCCCGCACTATAAACAAGCAACTCACTGTGTGCACCAACTGGGCCTATACACTGGCACTAAGTCCAGCCACACACTCAAGTTGCTTTCAACTGTGTAGACCAGTGGTGGTGAATCTGTGAGGCACTTTCCACAGTGCGCTGTCTGTATCACTGAAAGCACTTTCCACAGTGCGCTCTCTGTATCACTGAAAGCACTTTCCACAGTGCGCTGTCTGTATCACTGAAAGCTCTAATAGGTTCACCATCATGGGTCTGGGCTACCCAGAAACAGATTAGCCTGGGCCCTGACTGTCCTTACTCTGTGCTCTGCAGAAAAGCAGGACAAACTGGATTCTAGTCAGCACCCACCTGGGCCTTGCTTTGGAGCCAAAACTTGGTAGCCCACTCTTCCTGTCTCTGTGCGCAGCAGTCACATCTCAAGTCCCCCAGAATCATGTGGAGTTTACATCCTAATCACTCGGTTTGACTGGTTTGATTGGTTTGGTCCCAGGAGAACTAGCTGAGTTTAGCAACTCAGCCCTGTCTACACCGACTAGAAAGAAATGAACTAGAAAAGAGCAGCCAACACAAGGCATATAGTTATTACAGCTAGGAAGCAAGAGTGCCCTGCAGTTCCCTGCTCCAGCCCTGCTCTGTCCTGGGAGTGGGCCTTTCCTGGCACATTTCTGTGACATGCCACTGTTTACAAGACAGTGGCCTGGCACCACCTGGCACCGTGCATGCAAAAAGCAGTGGGATTGATACCAACAGCCCTGATCTATGGCAATGACCTGAACGCTGGCTTCACTCCTGATGAGCTGGTGCTGGTTGCTCTTTGCACGGCTCTTATCACCATCAGCAGGCCCAGCTCCCTTCTTCAGATAAGGACACAGGTGCAGTTCAGCCAACGATCACACAGACACACAAGCAACACAGGTGAGCGAATGAAAGCAGTGTGACAGGTCCAGCAGTGCCCCCCGCAGATCTCTACTCTCGGCAGCTCCCTCTGCTCCCTGCCAGACACTCAGGCCACTGCTCGTCTAAGCGGCTAAGCTCTCACTACACTCCTTCTGCCCAAGTATCTTCCGGTTGTATCCTGAATCAGTCGCTGGTGAAATTCATGGCTTTCTGGGAAACCAAGGGATATAGCAACTCTGTAAATAATACTTTTTATTATTATATTTTTCTTCCTACTTCTTGTGAAAGACCAAACAAAGTCCAAGTTGTATGACAAAATGCCGTGCAGCTCTGAAAACTAGACTCTGAGTCTACAGTAGCACATGTAATCTATGTTTTTATTACTCAGAAATTTGAATTTCGAAGTTATGTGGCTGCCCATTCTTAGCTGTGCTGCCAGAACAGCTCTCGGCTGTCTGGAGGGAAAGCTCCATACATTGCAACTTTCCTTCTCTCTACGGTCATCAAAAATGAATTTATCCAGGCAAACAGTTTATTTTGCAAATGGTTTTATGTGATTCATAGGCTGCTGAAAAATAGCATCTTGAAATTTATTCTCAAACATACTGCTTGATAAACTCGGTTCACACAGATGGTGTTTCCCAGGCAAGCAGTCAGTTCCCAGTCATCCAGAAGACTGTGTGAGGACAAAACCAGGGCGAGGAGCAGAACAGCTCTCTGGAAACTGCTGGGAGTGAGGTCAAGCTTGGCCTCCCCGGGACAGTGGCTCCGGCCGGTGCACACAGCGAGACAGCTGGGAATGAAAACAGACAGAACAGTGTCAAGAGGCGAGAGGAAAAGAGGGGAAGTGAAGGGAAGCGCCTCCGGCCATTTTAATTCCCGTTCCCCAAACTAAATGGGCAGTTTTTGTTGTCTTGTGTTTTGTAAGAAAAACTGCAGGGACAGCCCACCTTCTGATTCTCCTCCTATCTCTCTTAGACAGAAATTTTTTTCTCTCAATAAACTTTTTCTACTCTTTTTTTTGAAACAAGGTCTCACTTTTTAGTTCAGGCTGGTCCTGAACTCAGCCTCAAACTCAGAAATCCTCCTGCCTCTGCCTCTGCCTCTTGAGTGCTGGGATTATAGGCATGAGCTACCATGCCTGGCATTGTGGTATGTGGTACTGATTACTGGTGGGCAGGCATGAGTCACCACACATGGCATTGTTATATGTGGTTATAGGGTATCAAACCCAGGCCCTTGAGCTTGCAAGGCAGCTCCTGAAACACTGAGCTAAATTCCTGGCCCAAACTTTTTCTACTCTTAACTTGCATGAATTCATTACACGAACTCACATTTATTTAGCAGGTTGGGGAGTTACATCTATTCCCCTTGTTTCATTCTGGAGATCTTCCACCAAGATTACTAGACAGAAGTAAGAGTTTTCTTTCACTGGTTCTAACACTGATCCTTTTGCTTAGTTGGTTATAACTTTGTTTGTGTTTCATAAATTTGGGCCTTTGTTTATCATAGTTTTCTCTACCTTTTGAATCTTATTGATTAATCATAGTTTTGCCCCACTTTGAACCCACCTCACCCCTTGGCTTTGCTCCATAAAACCCCCTGGGAAACAGGGAGGGTGGGAAACCCACCTTCAGGTCCCCCTGCTGTCTCTCTTAGGCAGAAATTATCTCTCAATAAACTTTACCTATTCTTAAAAATAAAGAAAAACTCCAAATTGTTTTAAGTGACTTGCATAACATCTCAGGCACACACTGAACTAGATCTCACATCCTGAGCAGATGGTAGAATTCATAAGCGGAAGATGCTCAGGAGCTCCACATGCAGGCTTAGGCTCCTATAAACAGGAATACAGCAGGTAAGGACCTCACCTGAGTCTGCAGGTTATCTGGAGAGGAAAGAGGACAGTGCTGGACATTAGCCAACCACTGTTGTAGTTTGGGTCTGCAGCATCTCCCAAATGCCAGTGTGTTAAAAGCCTAGATTGGGCGATGTGCCACTAGGGATGGGATGACATTTGGGGGTGGAGCCTTAGGGAGGAAATGAGGTCACTGGGGCGTGGCCTTTAAGAGGATTCTAGAACTCAGGCTCTTTCTGTTTCTCTTACTTCCTAGTCACCTTGAGGAGGACAGTTTGTCCACCACATACCCTGGCCAGGATGCACTGTGCTGTCACAAGCCCTAAGCACCAGAGCCATTCAACCATAGACTTATGGACTAAATCCTCTGAAAACAGGAGTACAAGTAAAGCTTTCCTCTTTTTAATTTCATTATCTCAAGTGTTTTTGTTACAGTGATAGAAAGCTGAGCAGAGCCAATACTGGAAGGCCAGCAGGTTTCCCTGGTCCTGCGAGAGGCAGCTGGCCCATGTGGGAAACAAACTTCTCTCCACTCACAAGAGAAGTATTCCTGTCCTAAATGAGCTGTTTGACTGGAGTTTGATCTGCTCCCTCACAGGCCGCTTGGGAGCCCTTTAAAAATAAATCGTCGGCACTACACCCAACTCAGGGGGTAAGAAACTTGAAGCAAGTTCAGAAGAATCTCTGACCATGGCAGGTTTAAGAAACTGAGTTCTGGCCCCAGGGGAGAGTCAGGGAGAGGCCGAAGTATGCACCTCACCCTCCTGGAACAGGACTCCCTCAAGGTGCAGTGGAAGGGTAGCAGCCAGGTGAAGATGGAGCAAGCCACCTCCTCTCCCCGGGGTTGTACCTCCTCCTCCTCATCACCTGGGTGCTGAGGGGACCCGCCTTGGCAGGTCGAGTCCCCAGGATTGCTGACTTGATGCTAGAGGAGTATTGAACAGTAATGCATTATTTAGAGCAATAAAAATAAAATAACAATAGTGGACTGTGCTGGGCACTGAGCTAAGTGCTCTCTATACATCATTTATTTAAAATGCTTTGTAACCCTGTGAGGTGGATATGCTGTTCCTATCCCAGCTGTGCAGGACAATGTACAGTGAGTGGCCTGGCTCTCAGACTGGCACAGCCTGTTTATGGACCAGGCAAGTGAGGCTCTGGCTGCCCCAGAGCCTGCAGTCACATGGCTATCCCTTTGGCTGGCAAGACCCTTGTCCAGGTGAGGGTGGAAGGACAGAGTGGGTGGCTTGTCTACTGCAGATAGGCACAGGAGAGTCAGGGACTCCCTTGTGTCCTTATGTCCCCCATTGCTCAGCCACACTCTGATTCCAGCCCCAAATTTGAAGGACAATGCCAGGAAATAGGACCAGAAGAGGAAGGGCCTGAGGCTCTGTTAGAGGAGGGTAGAGTTGCTGTCATCTTGAGGCACAAGAAGGATTTTACCCATCACTCGGCACACCTATGCCCGGATCAAGTCAGAAAAGCCCGAGGAAACTCAGATTTCAGTGCTCTGAAAGAGACAAGAGGTAGCCAGACAAGGTGACAAAAACAGAGTGCAGAGATCTGGCCTGCCATCTCACTGCACTGGAGGGTAACTATAGTTGGTAATAACCTGTATATTTCCAAACAGTTACAGGGGCATTTGGAATGTTCTCACTGAAAAGAAGTGATAAGTGTTTGACTGACGGGTATGCAGCTATTTGCTGACTTCATCATTATACAATGGATTAAAACATCACATTTTATCCCTTTAGTATTTATAATTATTATGTGTTAATTAAAAAACAAAATAAAGGTTGGACAAGGGAGAGAGTTGCTGGCAGAAACAGCTCTCCCTCTGCACCCCACAGAAAGGCATTTCTCCATGTCAGTGTATCTGTTCATCGCCACACTGGAAAATTTTAAATCAAAGATGAGATTTCCAGAAATGTGCTTTCCTAAATTCTTCACACGGGTGTGCTATTAATATGGAAATGAAGAAAGAGTTTAATCATGTTTGACTGTTTGCTGGAAAGAAAGCAAACATGCTGATACGCTAAGTATCATCAGATTTGGTAAATGGGGTCAGGATTATGGGGCTGATGGATTTCTTGCTGCTCATTATCTGTATTGAATGGCTGGAATAAATTCAGCCCAGAGAGAGGCAGCCCAGGGCGGGGCTGTCCGCACCTGTGCACCTGGCGCAGGCCTCCGAGAAGCCCTGGGCTTTGGTGGGGACCTGGAAAGCTCTTGTCCTCTCACAGTCCGGACACCCACTGGGCTGCACCTCACCTGCAGGGTGGGCCAGAGGCCCTGAGTAGGCAATGAGAGCATGGATCGAACCACTTCTTCTCTCGGTATCGCTGATTCCTATTCACAGAGCTTTGGCATGTACTGTCTCAGTCAGCCATCCCATGACTCCAGTGAGAAAGGTGATATGGAGTTTTCTGCTGCTCTGTTTTCAGGGGAATGAAGAGGCAAAGAGGGCTCGCCAGGGTCTCATGCCAGGGGCAGAGTGGGGACTCTCCCACTGTGTCCCAAACCTTGAAGCCACTGCATGCCTGTCTGCTCCCCCAACCTCAATGTCCCCCGGGAGTGTGTAGAGGAGTTGGCTGTGGTGGTTGTGGAGGTGGTAGCAGTAATGAGGGGCAGGGGCAGGGGCAGGGGCAGGTGTGGTGCTGTCCATTGTACATCTGACCATGTTCTACAGTTCCTGAAACCATGGATTTTCCTGTGCTGTTTTTTAGCTTGAACTCACTATGTAGCTCAGGCTATCTTCAAACCCACGGCATCACACACCTTCTTGCCCTCCGGCTGCGGGGGTAACAAGTGTGCACCACACACCCGGCGCTTCACTTTGCTCTTCTATCCTTTTCTTCTGAGTAAGCTTCTGCTTCTCCAGGGATGGTCTTTGTCACAGTCTCTGAAATGTGTGGTGATTGTTCGCTCCAAAGTCCTGCTCCGGCCGGTCCTCTAGGGGGCAGATGTCCTCAGGCCCTGCTCGCTGGCGGCTTGTCAGCTTATCTACTGCCAGTAATTGCTGTGGACTCCTTTCCTCTCCTCCAGTTGCCCACTTTGATTTCTTTCCACCCTGAACACTCCCCCTCACTGACCATGGGCCCAGACCCTGGAGGGGACCTGAGCAGAGCCTGCCAGACCAGGACCCAGTGCGGAGCATCGGATCCCCAAGCAAGAGGCGCGTCTTAAACCAAGTCAGCCTCTTAATCAAACATTAGTTATCTCCCCGCTAATGACACAGGCACGTCCACTTGTCCCAGGGAGGGTGAACATCTCTCCGCATTCTCCTTTGAGGTGTGCATCTACTGAAGGCTATATTAGAAGGTAAGAGGATCAGGTCTGCCTATGAACATCACAACACTAATCACATTTTTACTATAAGTGAGCCTCCTGAGATTAATTCTGCGGCTGTGGAAGAGCCAGTGAGGAGCACAGGAGGTCATTCCATTTTCCAAGGTAGGCATCACAGGTGTGGGGATCAGATTATGTTACAAAGTGTCTGATCTGAAATATCTAGAATAGAAGAATAAAAGTCCACAGTGGCAATGTGCATCACTGCATGCCTGCACTCCTGCAGGGTTTGGAGACTTGGAAGCTGACTCTGGACTGCAGAGGTGAGACTCCACAGCCTGGTGGAGTCTGCAGCCTCGCCTTCCCCTTGCAAGCCCAAGACGAGGACTTCACCACCTGAATCTAGACACACTTCCCATCAGGGGTACCTCCCTGCCAAGGAATCTGTTCACTACGTACTCCACGAGGGTCTCCCACAATTTGGTGCCTGTGAAAGTTCTGTTTATCTCTCACTGAAATGTGTGTGCAGACTGTCGCAGCACTGGAGCAGTGAGCAGCTTGTGGCATCACACGGATACAAAAATAGATTTTCTCCATGTTCCAACTAGAAGATAAAAAAAGGCTGTGGACTAAAAAACATTTTCTTTTGCATTCTTGTTTGCAAGCAACATTCCTTCTTGGCATCCTAACACTCTGACCTTACCAGCTTGGGGAGAAGGCACTAGCTTGGCACAGGTTAAGCCGGCAGGCAGCCGTGGTCCTAAAGACGTCAGTCTCTCTCTGCACAGGAGGACAGCTTTTCTCTCTGAGAGGTCAAGGCCATGGGGCTGGAAGGAGGGGTCTCTGAGCCCATGACGGAGCAACTTGTCTCTCCTCCTCCCAGAGGCGCGTGCAGCGGGCTCTGGAGCCATCCCACCCCAAATGGTAAACGAGAACTGGCTCTCTGCTGGGTCCATCTTCTCAGGCTTCCAGTGTGACAACTCCGTTAGGAACAACAGAAGTGCAGACAGTGCCGCTGGGGCCCACGGGGTACTGCTCCCACCCTCTAACACCACGCTCTCTCCTCCAGCTTATGAGTCCGGTCTGTCTAGTGGTTCCAAGAATCAGTGCTACATGTGAGCAACAGACTGAGTAGCTTTTAGTCAGAGCACTTCACGTTGTAGGTTGAAAGTGAGGGGCCTTATGTTTTTAAACATATGAACTGCCATGAGGGTTCATTGCTTCTGTCTCTGGATAAGAGGTTAAAACATCATGACCATCATCATGGGAGAAACAAAGGGGGCAACTGGAAGATACAAAGGCAAGAGAGAACTGTGGTGGCCGTGGGTGGGCAGGTATTCGGGGGCAGATTCCGTGTCCTGCAGCAGGTGGATGCCCAGCCTGAGCGGAAGCTGAGCGGACTCTGGAACCCACAGAGAGGCTGATAAAAAGAGGCGCGACCAACAGAATTTGGCCAAATGAATTTTTGTTGTCAATTGAATCCAGTTTCTACTCAGAATTTAAAGGAGGAAAAAGGATCACAGTGCGGTGGTTAGGAATAAAAGCCAGCAGACTTACTCCAAGGCGGGAAGGACGGGCGCAGTGGACTCTCCTGAGCCCCCCGGGCGCCTCTGTCATCGTAAACGCATCACAGGTGGAGGGAGAGCACGGCCTGGACCCTGGTAGAGCTCTGGCAGGGCAGGGCCCGGCAGGGCGGCCACCCTGGTCCCCAGCATGTCACACAGGAGCAGCGAGGGCTGCGCGGAGACCAGCAGAGGCCTCTGTCGCGGTGCAGGGACAGGCTGCTCAGGCAGCCACTTTCCCAGGGCAGACAGTCTCTCTTCCTCGTGGTGCAGAGATGCTGCCCGTTTGGTCGAAGCTGTGTTGATTCGGATCCAGCTGGCTCAGGAGAAGAGCTGAAGCTCCCACCGGTGACCTCACAGGCACAGGCAGAAACCGCCCGCTGCACAGCGCGCAGTGCTGCCGGCTCCCAGGTGAGGGAAATCGACGCATGCGCGCTCTTCCGACAGACAGTATTTTCAACAACACAGATAACCAAGTCCTTGTGGCAGAAGGGAGTCTGGGTGAAGCCTGCAGCTGGCACCTTACAGGGAAAGAGTGACTTGGAGATTAGGTATGGAGGGAGAAAGAGAAAGAGAAAGAAGTCTGTTATGCAAGTCCAGAATGGGCCACAGAACTTGAAACTGCAGCAGAAAATACAGGGCTTGTCCTTGCGGGCCGGACAGAATCAGATGGAATCTGCTGACTCATTCGTTACCTCCGCGGAAATGTGAGCAATGGGTGCACCCGTGTGTTATTCCGTGTGCTCAGGCTGTGACCGGCCAGACACGCACAGGCAGTGTGCTTCTTGCTGATGCTGCCGACTAATTTCCTGCTGAGTGTGGACATCGTCAGACAGACTTGTGCTGAGTGCTGGACGCAAGAGTTCTCATGAAGGGGCTTTGGGCCAGTCATCAAAGCAGAAGGCAGAAAAAGCAGCCCTGGGGTGATTCACACAGGGAGCACCGGCGTGCGGCAGGGTGGTTACGTCTCTGTGTTGTGTGATATACAGGGCGACTCTCTGAGGTCATTCAGGGTTCATTCAAGGCCTGGAATCTCCTGTGTGTGAGAGAGACAGAGAGACAGACAGACAGACAGACAGACACACACACACACACACACACACACAGATACTAGGGATCAAGCCACCCAAGGGCATGCAAACCACTGAGCTACTGGTTTTTCTAGTTTTTGTTTTTGAGACTGAGTCTTGTTAAATAGGCAGGACTTGAACTTGCAGTCCTCCTGCCTCAGTTTCCCAAACTACTGGGAGTACAGGCATGTGTTAACAAAACTGGCTTGTATTTTAGTTTTATTTCTGTTGCTTTCTCAGTTTCTTTCTGCATTTACTATCCCGCAAATGTGTGGTAGAACCCAGAGCCAGTGGCACTAGAGTGACAGAAAGTGCTCCGCGGATGTTGTCTCCAAAGGCTCCTTAGGTGCACATCTAGAAATGTCATGTGCTCTGCTGCGTGTGGGTTGGGTTCCTGCTAAGCATGGGGGACAGAGCAGCCACACCAGAGCTGTTGGCCCACCTGGATGACAAGTTCTTGATTCTCACCAGCAAGGCCGGCCCAGGCCTGCTACTGGGCCCTTCTTGGTATAATGTTAAAAGCTGTCCCTTGGAGAAGGCGCAGGGAAGATAGCATTCCCAGACACTCACGGTTTCTCTGTATAACATTTGGGTTTCCAAAGCATTAGAACATGAAAGACTTTTGAAAGTTTAGATAGTTTCACCTTAACTGCCATCTTCTCAGGCTGTACTGCAGATGAAAGCACCTTTTCCCTCTGCCCCCTGGTTCCTTGGGGAATCTCTTCCACACATGCTCACAGCTGTTGGAATCTGGAAGGGACACTGCCGTCACTGAATGTTCCTGCCTCTGGATTCCTGTAGCTGCCCTCAGAGAGACCAGTCAGGACAGAGGCCCAGGGCTGACTCCGCCTCTCCTGTCCACACAGTCTCTGAGGTCGTGATGACCTATAAGTCCAGCCTCCCAAAGCCACTCAGCCTCCCACTCCCACAGTGTCTGTCGGAGGGACCTGCCACCCAACCTGCCACTCATCTTCATTTTCAATCAATCGAGAAAAAGATACAAGTATTGAAACAGAGATGGAGTTTTAAGAGTCCCTGGAAAGATGAGGATGGGGGAACCCTTCAGCCACATGGAGGAGTAGCAGACAATCCTCAGAGAACACATCGGTGTGACATAAGCCAATTGTCTCACTCGGTAACAAGTGAAACAGAAATAGGTCAACAAGTAGGAGACCAGGCCACACTCAACTAGTCAGCTTTGGATGTCTTTGAGCCACATATTATTTATTGGTTGATTCTTTAAAGCCATAAAGCAGGGGGAAAGGCAACTACTTTAAATCCATCTTGAGACTGACCAGGTACTTTGTAAAATTATTTTTGCCGAAATGTCCAAATAGTGATGTTCTACCACATGGACGCCAACTTCTGTCTCCAGACCTTGGCCCATCGTCTTCCGTCTGCCTGGAGGACGAAAGCATCTACTTCCGGTGCTAGACCGCATGAACCCCCAGTCTAGGAGAGAGAGCCTTGCCAAAGCCCAGGATTTCCTTACACTAAACTGGACAGGAGTGCTCAAAGTGAGGTCCTTTTAGATTTTGATGAGTACAAATATCATTTGGCTTCTGTAGGAAATGATTCTTTATCACTACTACTTTTGTTTTATTGAATTAAGAGATGTGCAGTGGTTAGTTGTTTAAGAGCTATGGAGAGCAGCTTGGCTGCTATTTCAGTCTTTAAAAAAAAATTTTTTTTTGCAGCATTGAGTAATGAACTCAAGACCTTGCACTTGCCAGGCAGGCAAGATGCCACAGAGCTACAGCCCCCAACCCTTGTTTCAGACTTTTTAAAACCTCTTTTTTGTATATGATAATAGAAATTGAACCCAGAACCTCAACTATGCTGGGCAAATGTTCTATCACTGACTTGCGTCATCTCCACTCTTCTTACATTTCTGTTTGGGACAGGACTCTTGCTAAGCTGCTCAGGCTGGCATTGAACTTGTGATCCTCTGACTGCAGCTCCTGAAGAGCTGGAATTAGAGGTGTGCAGCACCATGTCCAGGTTCCTTTTTCCATCCCCCCATTCTCTTCTGCCTCTTTCTTTCTTCTTGCTTCCTTTCTTTCTTTCTGAGAGTAATACACTCCTCCCTTTTGTAAGAGACTTTCACATCTGCGCAATTTTGACTAACAGAAAAAAACTCATTTTAAAGAATCTCATTTTTTCCACATAGCCATAATAATTTCCCTGAGGTACATTCAAAGCCATTGTCCTAATGCACAGCCCCAGAATATTCGGTCCCATAAGGGTCCCGGGGCAGGTGAGAGGTCAGACACATCTGGGAGTCGCGTGATCCATCACGGCTCTGAAGTGAGCCCCCAGAGGTGGTCCCGACACAAGATGGACGATCTTGCCACCTCCTGCTCCCTGGCTTGGCTGAAGTCAAGAAAGGGATGTGGTTATCCCTGTTTTTCAGTCAGAAAAGCATAACCGGTGATAAGTAAATTCTCAAAGTTTACTTTTTCTATTCATGGAATAAAAAGAAAAATGAAAGTGAAAGAAAAGTGTCCCCGCAGTCTCTGTCAGTAGCCTTAAAAGTGCCAATCCAGGGGCCGGGGATATAGCTCAGTGGTTCCGGCGCCTGTCTTGAAAGCGCAAGGACCAGGGTTCGATCCCTGGTAACCACATAACAATACTGGGTGTGGAGACTCACCCCAGCGGCAACCAGTACCACATACCACAGTGCCGGGCGTGGTGGCTCACGCCTGTAATCCCAGCCCTCGGGAGGCAGAGGCAGGAGGATTGCTGTGAAGTGAGTTTGAGGCTGAGCTCGGGGCCAGCCTGAACCACAAAGTGAGACCCTGTCTCAAAAAACCTTAAAAAAAAAAAAGTGCCAATCCATCCCTGAGCACTAGGGACTTTTGAAATCTCTCCTGGGCTGCCATTGCCTCTGGCTTGGGGAGACCTTGGACCAGAGTGAGTGGGGCTGAGGCTGGGGGCCAGTGGGAGCCCGAGTGGCATGATTAGAGTAGCCACCGATCGATGGGAAACTGGAGACTTTAATGACTCAGCTTCCCTTGAGCTCCTGTTTTTAGCTCTCTGGTCCCAGGAGAATCACTTCCCCCTCTCCAGCTAATCTTCTGGAGAGCAGGGAAAGCCAGGGTATGGCTGTGACTCAGGAGCTCACTCTGAGGACAGGCTGCCGGAGGAAGCTGTGGACACTTGCCCTCCCACCCCGGCGGCTAGCAGCTCTGGGGGAGAGTGAGACTTCAAGTTCAGAGTCAGAATCCTCCTGTCCTTACAACCCAGGTGGGGTGACTGAGTTTCTGGGCTCTTCCTCCCCTTCTTTCCCTGCCCTGGTGCTCAGTATAAAAGGCGACCATCGCTCATTGCATGTAATGCTTGAACACAAATGAATCACAGTCTATGAAATTTTCATCATTTTCTCTTCTCAGTGTTTTGTTGATGTAAAGTAACAACTCTGCCAGCTATGAGTAATCAAGCCCAAAGAATACAGATTCACAGTGTCCCAGATAATTTGCTCCCAAGTGATAAGTGAACTTTCAAAGGCAGAGAACAGAGAAAGTCAAGTCATAACTCAATGCATTCAACACACCTGGTAGGGCCAGCAACAGGCAGCTACGACACAGGGCACAGCTCTTCTGCTGGTAGCAGGCATATCTCAACCTGTCTTAGCTCTCAGGTTGCCGGTGTCCAGAAGGCTTCTCAGTTTGGCTGTGCACTCTGAAAAGCTAGGGTCAGACACCAAGCAGAAGTTTCTAAAGGACCTGAGGAGGCTCAAGATCCTGTATCTCTAGACCTGCGACGCTGCGTCTCTCTGCAATCGGCTTGTGCTGCCCAGCCTGGGTCCCACCGTCTGCACGACTCTTCAGATCCAGCTTTCGTGCTCTCTGACTTCCCAGTTTGACAACTCACAGAGTGACTGTGAAGCGAGGTGATGTAACCGCTTCCATTCAAGCTGAGGAGGAAGTAGAAGCCACACTTGCTCAGAGCCACAGTGCTGCACACGCGCTACTTGTGATGTTCCCAGCATACAATCCAGAAATCAATCCCAGCCTTGCTCTCCAATATACACGTTCTTCTCTTCTTGAATTCATAGTTTCAGGAGCATCAAGGAATTATTACAAACCTACTGTGTGTTGGGCACTGGCAGGACAAAGACAAATAAAAAACATCTCCCCCTAGAAAGACCTAGGGTCAGCAGAGGACAGAGCTGTAAGTGGTAAAGGGTGGTCAAGTACTTCCTTTTAGGCAGGGTGCCTCATGCCTATAATCCTAGTGTTTCAGAAGGCTGAGGCAGAGGGGTCAGATGTTCAAGGCCAGCCTTGAAGTTAATGAGACTCTGTCTCAAAATTTAAAATATTAAAAAGGGCTCAGTTCAGAGGCCCTGGGTTCAATCTCCAGTACCACAAACTAAAGGGAATGGGGGACAGGGGGAACCAATTCAGCCTAAAGTTAGCAACACATTTCCCAGGACAAATCTCCACCGTGAATCAACTCCACGCATAAGAGAAGGAGATGAAGGAACACTCCAGGGTCAAGGGCAGCAGCAGGCAAGCCAGCTACCGAGGGGCTATAGGGCAGGTGTGTGTGCACAGCAGGGGGCGCAGCTATCTTCTCCCTTCACCTCTACTCAGCCAGGGCTCTTAGTTCCCTGTACCAGAAACCAACCCTTCCCTTGCTGGGCCTAGTTAAATAGGACAGACTTTTATGTGGGCTTCCTTGTGGGAAATCACACAGTATTTATTTTTATCTTTCCTTGTCCCTCCATAATCTCATCACTTTCCCTAACTCAGAGGACAGATTATCTAGGTGATCAATAAATATGTATTGGGTGCATTCCTTCACTTTTCACATGGAGTAACTAATTTCTTATCTCTTCCCTCTAGTGGACAGGTCAGGAAGTTTTTTCTTACTCTTTCAGCAAAACTATATTTTGAGTTACTGTAATCAATATGCTCTTTGCCATCTTGTGGTTTAGACTTCAACTTTGCAGGGAAAAGGCAGGAGAGTGGCTGGTGGAGCACTAACTCTGCACACTGCCAGCTGGTAAGGAAGCATGCGCATTATTCCCATTGTCCAAGGGTTCTGGGATCTAGTTTAATGCAGTTACGTTTTTTAAAAAATCATAGCCAATTGAAGACCAGAAAAGTAGCATTTCCAGCTGTGTTCTCAAGAATGCACACTGAGCCGAGACTCCTGCCAGCTGTCTGTGAGTTCCCTACAGACTCATCTTCACAAGTTTGAAGTCAGTCGGCCAACCTCCCCGTCCACAGAGAGCACATGTCTCACAAACGAGTTATTGGCCAGGAAATACGCAGACAACCATCAACAGAGTGGCTCTGAGCTGGGGAGAGCTGGGATTCTCCAGCCTCATGAGGCTGGTGGGAGCTGCACTGGATTTGAGGAATCCACAGATCCCAGCCCCTTTCTGTCCAGTCCACCGTCCAGTCCAGCAGGGACTCCAAGAGTGTGCAGCCCAGCCCCGGGGCTCACTCCCCACCAGCCCAGGGGCCCAGGACTCCCACAGTGTCCTGCCTCAGACTCCACCTAGTGAGCAACATGGCAGCAACAGCCTCAACCAGCTTCCAACTGTATTCAGAATGGTGCCCTGCTGCTGCTGTTGGACAGAGTGAGTTCTGATCATCCAGACACAAAGACCATGTTGGAGATTCCTGTGAAAGAACAAAGCACTTCCAAGTTAGTAGGAAGCTGAGGCACAGTTCGGCCTCTCTTTACAGAGCTAAGCGGAATCTGGAGTTGCTGCTCAGCCAGACAGTGCCCGCAGTCTGTAAGCATGAGTCTTTGCTGATGGAGTCACTCTGGTATCTTCGCATCTAAGCAAAGACACTCTCCCAACTGTCACTCGGCCCCAGGCCTGCTGCCTGGCAGCACAGGGAGCGTATGTGGGTTATTCTTGGATCATAACTTCCTGCTGCCCTTTCCTACCAGTGTGGGATACCAGCTCCCAGGTGAGCAGAGGGAAAAAGCTTCACGAAAGGCCAGGCTGGCTCCAGCAGCCAGTCACTTGAGAGATGAGGCCAGGTGGAGCTGCTCGTGCACGTGGGAAGGGCCAGTTCCCACCTCTCCTGCGTGTCATTCTTCGGCCTTACTCTTACCCAGTTAAACTCAGCTCTGCTGCCTTTGGCTTGCACGAGAGCAGAAAGTCCAGCTCTGAAAGGTTCTCCTTTGCACTGGAAGGGTGTGCTCACACCTTCCTAGCACAGGAACAGGAGCTCGGGCCATCCAACCCATGCTCACACCTGCCTACTCTCATGGATGAGGATTAGGAAAGGTGGCTTGCCTAGGTCTGCTTCTTATAGGGCAGAGGATAGCTGCTTACAGATTAAAACCTCTGGGGCACTGGACACTGATTCAGAAGGTTATCGCTGAGCCAGTGCCCCTTCCCAGACACTGACACCATGTGCATATGAGGCCATGATAGACGGAATGCAGGAGAGAGCACTGCCTCATCAAGCCAGTGACCGATCATTCACCTCCGAAAATAAGACTAACTTCTTCCTTCTGAGTCATGAGCCAGCTAGTCTTGCAACAGTTGCAACACTGCAGCCTTCAAGATTTCTTAATCATCTTTTATTTCATAGACATTTGAGTGTGCTTATTCTTGGATACTGTCTCATACACACAGAATTCATTTTGGGAACCAAATTTCGTGGAAGGCTGGATCATGGAAGTGTTACTTTAGATTATTAATTATAGTACTGGCAGCAAGCGAAGCAGACTAGCAGGATGTCATTAAAAATCAATTGTTAGATTTAAACCAGACCATCGATAAGAAACCTTAATAATTATGTTGAATAATTGCTGTTATATTCCAGCAGTTTAATGCTATTTGTTCTCTGTTTTTATCTAGCATATCTTACAGATGCTGTGGGTCAGGAATCGGGGAAGTGTAGATGAGTTCCTACTCCAAGCCCCGAGAGGCTGTGGCCAGACCTGGGATATGGAGCAGGGCTGAGGTCTCTCTCTAGTTGCTCTGAGGACATATCTGCTTCTGAATGACAAGGCTGTCCCCATGGGCCAGCACCAGGGAATGGCAGCTCCTCGCTGGCTGCCGAGCAGAGGTCTCTGGACGCCCTGCATCAGGGCAGCTTACTTTATCAGCTGGGGCAGATGTGAACGGGAATGAAGAGTCTCTTAGCAGGATGGAAGTTATCGCCTGAGTGACACTGACGTGGAGGTGACAGCCCATCGTCTTCACCATGACTTATTTCTGGCCGTGAGTCACAAGTTGCTCTCATACCTGTGGAGAAAGAACTGCACACAGGGAGGGGACCAGGAGGCAGGGGGCTCCCTGGGCAGCTGTCTTAGAGCCTAAGAACAGTGAAGATAAAAGAACAAAAGTTTAGATCTCTTCTGGAGGCCCCTTTGAAAAATTTAGGTCTAAATCATAAGATGGCGAATGAGCATAATGATTGCTGTAGCTCAAAATAGTTTTGCTGGAAGAGTAAGAAAATACCTACTGATATGCCCATTAGAGGGAAGAGGCAAGAAATTAGTTATTCCATGTGAAGAAAGGAAGACACTGCACCCAACCTCTGTGCTGGGGAGAGTGATGAGATTACAGAGGAATAAGGAAAGACAAAAATAAATAATATGTGGTTTCTTTTCTCTTCCATACACATTGATTTATACTGATTTTATCCTATTTTAGACATAAATCTGCCCAACTTTCAGGTATAAATATATCCAGCTTTAAACATATCAGCTTATTTAATCTTAAAACAACCCAAACCCTATTTAGTTCTCGGCTGTCAAGTGGGTGTGAATCCCAGAACTCAGAAATGTAGCAGTAAAGTCAAAGCTGAAGGCTGGACGTCACTTTCAATAGTCTCGGGGAAAGAAATCAGTTGGGAT